>APFE031736800.1:113465-146302 GCA_000404065.3 Pinus taeda
GCATTCATGACTTGTAGGTGGTATATCTACCAAATGTTTGGTAGAATGTCAGTCTTGATTGGGGATGGTCAGGTCAAGTCCCAGTTCCAGCTTTTGGTTTACAAGAATTATCTTCATAAATTTTATGAGTTCTAGAAGTTTCATGGATTTTTGGGCAAAGGCTTAGCCCCAACCTTGGAAAGTAGACTTAATTCTCATAGTCACTGGCACAACACTGGTGGAAAAGGGCCACAGTCACATTGATGCAGGCCTACGGGAGTGACTGAGAACCCATAGTCGCATGGAGGCCTTGGCAAGGGAGCAACTAAGGCTCTAGGTCAGGGAAAAGGTGAGTTGTCTCAGGGGTTGTTATAGACATATTTGGGCACGTCAACCCCAATCTTATATGTCAATAAAATAGGGCTTTTCAATCCCTAAAAGAGTTGTTTCATACCCTAAAAGAACATGGTCATCTGATTACATCATTTCCCAAAAGTTCCACCTAAAAAAACCATCCAGAAATGGCCCAAACTGAACCATACTGATTGCTACACTAGCCAGGTGCGATGCATACTGAGTGGTACACTGCTCAGGTGCAATGCATACTAATTAGGCCTTCTGAAGGGTGCGATGGGTGAGGATGGAAAAATGTCCGAGACAGTTTTCTAAGTGGATGCTCATGGAATCTTCTAGAAACTTCTCTTATGACACTTGCCTCTCTGAATTCGCCTAGGGATGAGTAAGAGATCCAAGAAATCTCTAAGTGGAACCAATTCTAACAAGTGGAATGACACTAATCAAAGCCCCAGAGATGACTCATACCCTTGCACACATCTATAAATGGATCACTCATCTAAGAGATCCAAAGGCTGGAATATTGTGAATTGCAAGGAAGTGCTGATAGTTTTTATTTGAGGAAAAGAGTATTGTATTGTTGGTGTGATCTTGCTATTTCATGAGGTGAAGAGGGATTGATGCTTGGAGGATGATGTTGGACCAGAAAACTGGGTTGTAATTATCCCTTCTATTTAATAAAGTTCTTATGATTGTGCAATTGTTAATGTTATCATTTGTGAATGCTATTGTATGTTCATTATATATCTAATTATGTAGTGTTTATGTTACAATAAATCAAGATGCTTTGATGGTTCTTTGCTACTTTTTTTCTACAGGTACTCTTCAAGCGGGATAAGTACGGAGAGGAGTTGCAAGCTCTGTCAAGGGGGAGAAAGATCGAGCAAAGGATTAATCGGAAGTTCCAGGTTGGTCCACTCATCTTTCTCTTATCTATTGTGCATAGAAGAAATCATTGAATTACTTTAAACTACTGTTTCTAGGGTAGCTGCAAAACCTAGAGGGCTAGTCGATTGAAAAGACACTAGTTTTCCTAGAAACAAAATGGCGACTCCGTTGGGGAGTGAATAGATGTTTGCTAGTTGTTATTGTTTGTTTTATAAACTATAGACAGAGCCTAAAGTTAGCTAGGTAGCCTTCGAACTGCTCTTGCTCTGCAATTGCATAGTAGATGAATGTTGCTTCAATCAATCTCTGGTTTAGTTTATGAATTAAACATTGGACTTACAAGCATTCTAGATCCCCTTTTGGTAGCTCAGTAACCTCTCAAGACTTTCCTCTGTACTTTGCTCTTTATTTTCCATCATAGCTCAACTTAACTTACTGAAAGCAGCTTCTCATCTGAGCCAAAACCCATTTCAGTTGTGCTCCTTGGCCCATCACACTGTCTATCACTGTGACCCAGTATGCATCACACCTCCTAAGTCTATAAAGTGTGATCCATCCCTGTTTCTGTGAAGCCCAGGTGCGATGACTGACTGAACCTATTTCCATTCTAGAAATTTGGGGTTTTTTGTCCTTGTTTTTGGTCTTGTTTAATTGTTTTGTTGCTTATGAACAATGCCTCATTACTGAAGCCTGCTTGCATCACATAGATCAGCTTCCATTGATTAGGATTAGTAAATGTTTTTTATGTATTTGTCCATCATTTACAATCCTTTGTCAAAAAGTTTCTTAAATCAATCTATCATTTTGGTACAAAAAGTGTCGTAACTGTTGTTGTGTGTCAAAAAGAGAAGCGTCATGGATTATTCCTTCCCTGGATAGTCGATTGAACTTTTTGTCATGTATTTGATTTGATTAGTTGATATTCGAAGTGTTGAAAGCATTTTCTATTTGAAATTGAAAAGTGTCGTTTAGTCTTCCTTTCTGTTTTGAAAAAGAAATTGTCGAAAATGTCGCTTTGAGTAAAATATTTCAAATCTTTGCTACACTTAGTTTTCCTTTTTGGCATTTTTCATATTAAGGGGAACAAAAAACAAATACATGCATTTGCATTTACATTTAGCTTGTGTGTGAAAAATGATTTAGGAAAGTGCATTAGTGTGCGCTCTTTGCTCTTTGTTTGAAAGAACTGTAATCTTCTTTCCCTAGTAGCTAGGATTTTCATTGCTCAAAATAAACAATGATTGTTTATCATTGTAGATTGCATTTTAGGAATTTTAAATCAACATCACGCGGTGAACCATTAAAAGGAAAACTTTAAACAAGATCAACTCTAAAATAAATCTCAATGAACCTAACAACGCTTTGGAAATTAACGCAACACATCTAGAGGTATAGGCTAGAGACATGTTCCGGCGTCTTAAAAACTAGTAACTATCGTTTCCATTGAAGGTTAGGTGATTCCTCCTCCTTGATACGACAAGTGCTAGCACAGATTTGTGCTCCCCGTACCGTTGTGTATATATTGGGAGACCACAATAGGCTTATATCATTTATCCATAGGAAGCCATGTCTGCCACCCTATCGATCGCAAAGCACTGAACATAGCATTCAGGAAGATTGATTGTCATACATAAGTCTTTGGTAATTTCTCTTTAATTTACCACCAAGGTGTATATTGCAGTTTTGTGATTGGTTTGGTAATCCCTCTGTCTAGATTTTCTAGAGTACTCACTTTCATTCCTTTTCAACTCTTTAAAAGAAAAGGTCCATCTGAGCACTTGTCACTTCAGGCTCATTAAAAATCGAAGGGGACTAGAGTCATCTTTAGCTTTTTCTCGACTCTTAAAAACTAAAAAGAAAAGTTGTGTCAAAGCGTCTAAAAAATTAATTGAATTCGGAATAACATCCCTTGTTCCTGAGTCGATCTTAGGTTGAGATATATGGAGACAAATCTGAGATCCACCAATCAAGGAATCCCTTTTGAAGGGAATCCTAGTCCTTTTTCTTCTTAGGGAAATATTGGTGCTCCGTAGATGGCTACATTTTCCCTTCCGAGAATTACAATTGGCCTGCCAATATGGCTATTCTCAACCTCTGTGGTTCAAAATACCGTAATTCCTCCACAATCGAATCAGCATCCGGTTAATACTAAAGTTGACCCTTCGCCTTCTTCTTCTTTTGTTTCTCCCTCCCCTTCTTTCTCCCATTTCTCGTAAATCAAGGGGTTAATTTTCCCGTTTATTCGGTACCCCCTCCAAGTAGTCTAGTCACTTCCTTTGATTGGAATCAACTAGAAAGATCTCACCTTCCTTCTTATGTACCTTTCCAGATCATGGTACAAGTTTACAAAATGATCATGTCTGGCACTATCATAGATGAAGGGGCATCAGTGAGTATCCTTTCCTCAACTGCTTGGAAAGCGCTTGGTTCGCCATCGCTTACGCCTGTTACACAGAATTTGTCAGGCTTTAACAAAGGAACCAGTCGACCGTTAGGAATCCTTCCTAGGTTACCGATCACTTTGGGAAGTAAAACCGTTCATTTGAACATGATGGTAGTCCCAAGACCGTTAGATTACAATCTACTCCTTGGATGTGACTATGTTTATAACATGGAAGCTATTGTTTCAACACTCTTCCGAGTGATGTGTTTCCAACATGAAGGAAAAATTGTCACTGTTGACCAGCTTTCATTTCGCAATTCAAGAATAGCTCCATGTCAATCCTACCCCCTAAATGGTTCTTTTACATCATCAGTATCTCTTCAACATTCATTCCATCCACCTGATTGCCATGAGTAGTCTGGTGAATGTAACGAAGCTTAGGGGGCATGCACCCTTGTCTATTCTGCAGACAAACCTAGTTCAAAAGATAAGTTTCCCTGTAGGTTATGTGATTGGTCTGCCACACCATTCACCTTCGTCTATTCTGCGAACGAAGCCAAGGAAGCACTTTGTCTATTATGTGGACGAAACCTATAGGTTATGTGATTGGTTTGACACACCATTCACCTTTGTCTATTCTGCAAACGAAGCCAAGGAAGTGTTTTGTCTATTCTGCAGACGAAACCACCCTACCTAACCACAAAAATTTCCATATGGCTACTGGAGGCTCTCCTTTTCATTATGCTGGGGGCATGCAAACCTTTTTTCAATTTTCATTTTCTAGCTTTTTAGTTTTGTCATTTCTAGATTTTTAGTTTTACCTTTTCTAGCTTTTTAGTTTTGTCATTTCTAACTTGCATAAAAAATCAAACCAAAAACCAAGCATAGTTCCCCCATGGTTTAAGCTCGTTAAAAAATAAACCCACCACCAAGCATATTTCCCCCATGGTTCAAGCTTGTTAAAAAATGAGCCCACCTAGAGTAATTAACCTTTGTGATTGCCATGCTATCAGCCTTTTGAGCCTTGGTTGTGTACCTCCCATCACCTCCATTCTTTTGGCCGATCATATGCTTCCACTTGGTTGTTTACCCTTTTTTAGGAACAGTTATGAAGAGTGGTCTTGTTAGCCAACCTCTTTACAAAAATCACCATGTTTTGAGAAGTTCCAAGCTTACCTAGAACCAGTTGCTACCTTAGACACCACTTGTTCCTCAAAATTGAGTCTCCTTTAAACCTTTTTCAAACTTATTAAGTATGAAAAGGTTGTCGAGAAATTGCCCTTTCCAGCTCATTAAAGTGCTTGGAAATGTCATCCCTCCTGTATAATTTTATACTTTTTCAGACCCAAGGGATTATCCTATGAAAAAGTGTGAGCGCTTGTCTTTTTCGGCTCGTTAAAGTGATCGGAAAAGTCATCCCTTTTGTATTATTTTATCCTTTTTCGAACTCAAGGGATTATTCTACGAAAAAGAACTTCTAGAGTCTTATTTTCATCCCTTTTCAAACTCTCTAAACATGGAAAGGACCGAGTTATCCTTGTCATTAAACTCGTTAAAACAATAGCAACAAACTTTTCCATTCTAGACAAGATCGAGTTTCACTGTTGCTAGACTCGTTAAAACATAGCGACAGGTTTTCCCGAAGGGAAAATTATAGAACAAGCATATGTTATCCTCCTCAATCTTGACAAAAATAAAGAGGTATTGGTCAGAAATGACTGGGGAAAAAGGGAATAAACTTGAAGAAACTTATGGTAGGAGGTCGCTCTTGAACATGACACTTTCACTCCATCACCATTATTGAGTCGGGTTGGGTTATTTCGTTCACTGGCCATCTAACCATTAGTCTTCCAAACCATCCATCTTCTGGAGTTAACACTACCAATCCATCTCAGTGTCGTCGACATGTTCGAGAGAAGTCATTTAGTTGAGAAACCACAATCTAGTTAATGCCTCATCCACTGCAATACCTTCAACCTTCATTTTTCATGACCGCCATTCATGAATCTTGTGTCGTCAAATCGTTTTCACCTCTAGAAACCAATTGCTTCATTTCATGTCGTAGATGTGGGATACATCAAGGCCCTCCTATAACAAGTCGCTTCTTGTTAACATCAGCTCTTTATCCAAGAAGTTGAATTAGATACACCCCTTTTCATTGCTTTGAAGCTTGCATGCCTCAATGGCAAGTTTCTCACTTCCAGCGACAAGTTGACATCAATGGCCTTTGACTGAAATATTTTGTGTGGTGTTCGACATCAGATCATAAATTCAGACCACATGAATTGTATTGTAGTACCTTGAGGGTCATTATCATTATCGGTGATTCCTCTCGCGCCTGTTAACAGCTCACATTATTCGCTAGTAATCAGGCGATGTCTTTCCATGTTCGACTTCATAACATCTCTTCACATGGATTGACTTATACATCAGGCGAGGATTGAACGAGTTTGAAGACCCCAGATCTAGCTTCATCCATCCGAGCTGTGATATATTCAGGGATATAAAGACATCAAATGTACGAGAAAGCTGCACAAACAGTCATCCGAACCAAGGATGATGACTCTACATCTGAAGAATCATCAAATGACTATCTGATCTATGTACATGAAATGAATTTATAAAGTTGAGCATGGGAATGCCTGCCTCAACTAAATCATGAAAAATCATATTATGATGATGTATTGTGTTGTACCTTATAGAGGTCACCTTCCAGTTTGAAACCTTGGATCCTCATGATAAAGCATTTCACCCGACATCAAGATTTACGACTTCATGCTTTAGGGGGAAACTGTTATAGACATATTTGGGCACTTCAACCCCAATCTTATATGTTAATAAACTAGGGCTTTTCAACCGCTAAAAGAGTTGTTTCATACCCTAAAAGAGCATGGTCATCTGATTACATCATTTCCCAAAAGTTTCACCTAAAAAACCATCCAGAAATGGCCCAAAGTGAACCATACTGACTACTACACTGGCCAGGTGCGATGCATACTGAGTGGTACACTGCTCAGGTGTGATGCATACTGGTTAGGCCTTCTAAAGGGTGCGATGGACGAGGATGGACAAATGTCCAAGACAGTTTTCTAAGTGGATGCTCATGGAATCTTCTATAAACTTCTCTTATGACACTTGCATCTCTGAATTTGCCTGGGGATGAGTAAGAGATCCAAGAAATCTCCAAGTGGAACCAATTGTAACAAGTGGAATGACACCAATCAAAACACCATAGATGACTCACACCCTTGCACACATCTATAAATGGATCACTCATGTAAGAGATCCAGAGGCTGGAATATTGTGAATTGCAAGGAAGTGTTGTTAGTTTGTATTTGAGGAAAAAAGTAATGTATTGTTGGTGTGATATTGCTATTTCATGAGGTGAAGAGGGATTGATGCTAGGAGGATGATGCTGGATCAGACAACTAGGTTGTAATTGTCCCTTCTATTTAATAAAGTTCTTCAAGTTTCTTCCATATGATTGTGCAATTGTGAATGTTATCATTTATGAATGTTATTGTATGTTCATTATATATTTGATTCTGTAGTGTTTATGTTACAATAGATCAAGATGCTTTGATGGTTCTTTGCTACTGTGTTTCTATAGGTACTCTTCAAGCGGGATAAGTACGGAGAGGAGTTGCAAGCTCTATCAAGGGGGAGAAAGATCGAGCAAAGGATTAAGTAGAAGTTCTAGGTTGGTCCACTAATCTTTCTCTTATCTATTGTGCATAGAAGAAATCATTTAATTACTTTAAATTGTTGTTTCTAGGGTAGCTACCAAACCTAGAGGGCTAGTCGATCGAAAAGACACTAGTTTTCCTAGAAACAGGGTTTGGATACCTGAAGGGGTTGGGTTACTCCTGGGGGTACTATGGCACCTGAGGGAAGTCAATAAAGTCTTGTTGTGTCGACTCCATTTCCTTAAGGTCATCTAGGGGGTTGAGTCATATCATAGTAACCCCTCATCTCATGTTTATCATGGGTAAGTTGGTGAAAGTGGGTAGATGTGAGAGGAGGTGACGTTACAATTTACCAGCTCCCTACTAAGGAGGAAGGGTCCTCCTCTTTAGTAGGGATCATTGTGTCAATAGAGGTAGTATAGTTAATTTATTTTAATTCACTTATATGTTATGGAATTTTACTTCTTGTTATTTGAATTCATCATTGTTACAAATTCTTAATGATATATTGATGTTGTTATTGGATAAGTTAGCTTTCAAAATATTTAATGCAAATTACTCGTGTGTTAGTATAGGTTATCTTTGGGATGCATCCTTACTAAATAAGTGTTATTTAATTTCTGTGAGAGTGAATTTCAATTCCAACATTGTGTGCAGTGAGTTGTTTTTATGCAAGCAAAGGTTTGATAGTGTGGCTTTGTGAGTTTATTTCCATTGACTTGAAAGTTTGAAGAGTGACAACATGTTTTGGTTTGATTGTGTGCCATTTCTTGTAGAAAAAATCTTAGCATTAGGAATTGGCCAATTTCAATTAGCAATTGTTGCATGCATATACTTTGCATGATAACCTTGAAATAAAATACTTACCCTAGTTGATAATTTATGCCTGAGCAAATTGATTTGTTTTATTAAGACAATTTATTCACCCAATAGTTGGTCAACCTAATTTCCTCTGGAGTGACCTATTATTTCCCCCTTGAACCCTTCCCCTACTCCAAGTTGAAATCCACAACTAAGAACATGCTACTCACATTACTTCCCTTGAAAATCAATTTACCAAGTTTCAATCCACCTTTGAAGACACCCATTCCGACACTAAGCAAAACCTTACATCAATTAAATCCCATATTGTCAGAAATAAAAACATAGATAATTATTGGCCCACCCTATAGGTATTTATGGAAATATTTGATAACCCTAATCCTTCAAATCAACTTTTAAACTAAGATCTTGTTGCATCATCCCAATCCATGGCCTACCAATATAACTCCTTTTCTCATGATTTGTGCCTTCCTAAAGTTGTTGCCAACATATTTTATGGCTTCAACCCAAATGGAAGAGTTATGCAAATTGAACATTATTTGTCATTGCACTACATCACTTATGATCTAATGAGACTTTGTATTGGAATCCTCCATTTAGATACAGAGCACTAGAAATGGTGGCAATGGAAAAAGAATTCTCAACAAAGGTTACATTGCATGGACTCAGTTTGTGATATATCTTTATGAGTGTTTTGACAATGAAACTCATCACCTGCTTGACCAAGCTTCGATAGTTAGGTACATTAGAGGACTGCATTACTTCCTTTAAGTAACCAAATTTTCACAATGAAGATCTATCTGACACTTTATTTCATGAATGCCTTATCATTAGTCTCAAGGATTACATACATGCTCCTGTCTTAATGGCCTTCCCTCAAACTTGGATTGAAGCCACCCATTATGCTCATAAAGCGCAAAAAGTGGTCCATTCTCAAATTAAAAACATTCCTTCATTGCACATCCTTTCCTTCCCGATTCCCCTCTTAAATCCTCTCTACTCAATATCCAAAAGTTAACCATGGCATAAATGAAAAAACACCAACTTGAAGGTCTTTGCTATAATTATGATGAAAAAAAAAATTAGAGCTAGAAATGAAAGGAGAAAAATCTCTTTATGGAAATTTTAGGAGATATTTTAGACAATGATGGTGACACTCCCATTCATACTCATTTCCTCTCGCAAATTTGGACATTCCTCCCCTTAATCAAATTGAGATGGATCCCCAAATATGTTTCCATACTTTAATGAGTATTTCCATTCCTTGAGCTCTACAACTAATTAGCTACATCAAGCATCAAAAAGTCATTATCCTCGATGAAAATGGTAATACACATAATAGAGTAACCCAAGAGATACAATGTTATATCCATGCAGTCAACAATTTCCAAATTATGATTATTAATGATGTGTTCATAAAATTTAGGGGTCCTTGTGAAAATGTTTGCCTTCAAATTGAGGATTATGCTCTCAAATCTCATTTTTTTCCATTGAAATGGGGGCTTGTAATATTTTGTTAGGTGTAGAATTGTTACGCTCATTAGGCCCCATCACTATGGATTTGAAAATTCATCAAGAGACAAACATCATAAAATAATATCAAACCATACTTACTTTCACAAGTGACAAATCTCTGAAGAATAAAGAGAATATATCTCCATTTTCTTTTGAATGCAGAAAATGGTATGCCCTTTTGCTAGTTTGTCGCCATTTCACGGTTTATCATGAACTTTTTCCATGCTTCCCCTTTAATTTTATAAACTAGTTCTCACTAGCCTTGGGAAATTTAGTAGCCTCTTCCAAGAAATATTATGTCACCTTAAATTGTATCACTAATTTTTGCGTCAACTCCATCAAAGGCTTCTCAAACCTCCTTTTTCACTTTTGATATGCTTCCAAAATTCCAATCCCAAAGGGATCGAATCTTATTATTGGTGCTTTCCTCGGCGATCAGGAATTCTAAGCCCTCAAACTTACTCTTTTGTCACTGCTTTCGTAGGAAAAAGTGACGAAGAAGTGGAAAAAATGGGGGAAAATGTCACGAAGAAGTGGAAAAAATGGGGAAAAAGTGACGAAGAAGCAGAAAAAATGGAGATTAGTTGGAATAATGATGGGTAATTAAATCCATCTCGCATTACTATCAATCCTTATTAATCATTGATGAAATCGGGGAAGCGATTTCCAAGCAATTCATCCAATGATGTGGTGGTTAAAAAGATATGATAGATATATAACGTCATTAATCATGAAAGGGAATGTTATCATATTGATGAATAAATATTTTAAATTATGTCTCCTTGGATTCCATGCCAAATCTCCATACATCCCATGTTTTATATTTTCTTTAATAAAAACAACTAAATTGATTACCTTATATTATCTTTGACCAAATTTAATTGACATGTTGATGTTGATACCTTGAGATTATACCGCATTTTCTCAAATGTAGATCTTTTAAAAGTATATTTGATTATTCTTCTAACTAATGAGATTTGTCACTGAATTGATTTTGAATATACATAAGTTGTTTCTAGGGAATTTTTGGTAGCTACAGAAAGTGATCATGGCTATGAAAATTTTGTAATTTGTTGAATCCATGCTTTATGCCAAAAATATTCAAAGTAAATTTAAAGAAACTGTAAAACTTTAAAGTAACAGTGTTTTGATGTTTCGTATGTTATTATTGTTTGCTAGTTATCTTCTAAAAAATACTTTACAGGTTGTAAAATGAAGACTAGAAAAATTGAATTTAAAACTTTTTTCATCAAGAAAAGGAAGCGGAATTCTATCTGCAAGTCACTGGTTTTCAAATAGAATTCCTATATAATTATGCTAGCATCTTAGTTTTCATAACTATACCTTATTTTAATTTTATTTTTATTGTTTAAATATTGGAAGAAAAATAAATTGAGTTCGGAAGGGGAGAAGATTTCTCCCCATTCACCAAATCCATCTCTAAATGACGAAGTAGAATTTTAAAAATTCTTCTCTTTTTAAGGGCTTATGGCATAACTTCAATCTATGCCCAACAAGAAAAGAGACACCCTCCTCATCAATAGCCTTGACTTGAATTGATTCATTATAATAGACTGTATCCATTTCATATGGACCTAACCAATACGTTTGAAGCTTTCCATTAAAATATTTCAATATAGAATCAAATAGGAGGGCCTAATCCCCTGGTTTTAATTTATTCAACTCAATAAAATTGGCATGTCTTTTTGTCCTCTATAGTTGGATGACATTGGTTCTTGGATTGCATCTTGTTGAATTTCATTCAACTCATTAACTTGAGCTAATATATGTTTTTGTGTGTATGAAATACCTAGTCCCAATCTTATTGTTGTTCTCAAGGTCTTTGTTTGAAACTCTATTGGAAGCAAAAATTTCTTTCCATACACAATTTCATATGGTGTATGACTAGTAGTGTTCCTCCATGTATCTTGATACACCCAGAGTACTTCTGAGATCCTATCTACCCAATCTTTGTAGTGTAACTAAATTGTATTTTTCAAAATGGTTTGAAGGACTTTATTAGTTGATTCCACTTGTCCATTGGCTTGTGGGTGATATGCAGAGGATTTTCAATGCTTGATCCTATACTGGTCCACAATATTCTGAACAAGCTTAGATGTAAATTATGCAACCTATTTTGTGACAATTTCTCTTAGAACACCAAAACAAGTAAATATATCCTCAAAAATAAAATTTACAACAACATTTCCAGTGACATAAATTAAAGGTTTAGCTTCTATCCATCTTTCTACACAATCAATACAAACAAATAATATACCTTATCTACCTATATACTAAAGTAATTGGCCCTACAAATTCTAGATCCCATTTTTCAAATGGCTCTATAAGTAATGTGGTTGTAGGTGCATTTCATCTACTTGAACTAATCTTCCCATTCTCTGGAAATTATCGCATATTTTAACATACTCCTTGGCATCCTCAAGAATGGTAGGCCAATAATATCTCGAAAGGATTTTATATCTAGTTCTTCTATTAGTAAAATTTCCTCTACATGGTTCATCATGGCATGCTTTTAATACATCAATTACTTTATATTCTCTTACACACCTTCTAATGATTAGATCAGGGCCAATTCAAAACAATTCTCCGTCTATCCAGAAGTATGGTGCACTAAGTCTAAGCATCTTTTGTTTTTCTCTTGATGTTGGTTTTTCAGGAAACTTCCCTGTATCCAAATAATTATTAATATCTACATACCAAGGATTTTTAGTAGAAATTTCTAATATATGTTCATTGGGAAATATATCATCTACAAGAAAAAATGTATTTTCATTTTGGATTCTAGAAAGGAAATCAACTACTATGTTTTCCTTTCTAGGTCTATCCAAGATAGAAATTTTGAATTTATGCAATAATAAGAACCATCTAGTAATTCTGCCATTAGTTATAGGTTTTTCCATTAAATATCTAATATCATAATGATCATTATGGAAAAAAATATTCATACTCAATTATATGGTGTATGAACTTCTTTATGGCATGAACTACTACAAGAAGCACCTTTTATGTTACTATATAATTAACTTTGCAGGAGTCAAATTTTTACTTACATAATAAATAGCATAAGGAATTTGTTTCTCTTTATATCCTAAGACAACTCCTAAAGTTGTATCTGGAGGATATGTTGAAATATGAGATGGGAGAGACAAATTTGGTCCTCTTAAAATAGGTGATTCAGGGAGATTTTGTTTCAAAATGTCAAAATCAAAATGACATGAGGGTTCTAACAAAATGCATTGTCTTCGGTGAGTAATTTAAATAATGGTAAAAATAGCTTTGTAAAATTTACTATAAATATTCTATAGTATCCTGCATTTCCAAGAAAAATTCTTACATCCTCTCGGTACTAAGAGTTCGGTAATGACTTCAATCTTTGCTAGATCGACCTTAATCCCATCACCTGAAATATAATGTCCCAAAAAAATTCCTTCATTAAGAATCATATGACATTTCTCATGAATTGAGAAAGGTTAGTTTCTTGGCATCTTGTAAGAACTTTTTCAAGTTTGTCTAAGGCTTCCTCAAAAGTATTACCATATGTTGTAAAATTATCCATATAAACTTCAACACAATCATGAACCAAGTGAAAAAAGATACCTAAAACTACTCTTTGAAATGTAGCGGGAGCATGCATAATCCAAAAGGTAATACTTTGTAATTGTATGTTCTCCATGGACATGTAAATGTAGCCTTGTCTTGGTCTTATAGTGTAGTTTGTATTTGATTATATCCACTAAAGCCATCAAGAAAAGAAAACTATTTCTTATATGCTAATGTATCCAATACTTGTTCAATGAAAGGAAGTGGAAAATAATATTTTATGGTAGCCTTGTTTAGTTCTCTATAGTCTATATAGACTCGCTACTTACTATTTTTCCTTGGTACAGTTACCAATGGTGAGACCCACTAGCTATCAAAAATTGGATAAATGAAATTTACATTTAAGAACATTTGTAACTCCTCCGATATAATTTCCCTCGGATTAGGCTTCATCCTTCTTTGGGGTTGCTTAATTAGTCTAGCATATATATATATATATATATATATATATATATATATATATATATATATATATATATATATATATATATATATATTATATATATATAATATATATATATATATATATTATATATATATATATATATATATATATACAAGGGTTTATACCTCTCCTATAAGTATATTTCCATGGAAAAGCATAGCCATGTTTTGTAGGCATTTGTATCAATTGTGTTTTTCATATACTATTCCAAGTTAAAGTTAATATTTATGGTTTTACCTGGATTAATATATGTAGGAACAATGCCAAATTTTGTCATATAATTCAATGATAAAATAGAATTATATGATAAAAAATATTATATAGCCTAATTTTCTGGAAAATCTTTGTCTAACATATCAACATAACAATTTTGCATTTATTCACCAAGATAGCGACAAAAGTCATAATTGTTTATAAAATTTGTTGTTTGACTTTCTTCAACATATTGCTTAAAAGTCATTACTTGTGAAATTGTTAGGACAAGTTGCAATATTTCATTATTATTCTCATCATCAATCCATTCATTGTTTTCTAATTTAGTAATTATCTTGGTCAAAGGATAAAGTGTAAATTTATTTGTTGCATTTCTATTAGAAATTTTCATATTTCTAGACCTATAACTAATAAATACATCAACAGTGACTAACCAGGGGCTTCCTAATATTAATGGATGTCTTCCCATGTTGGTTTTAGGTGTAATAACCATGAGATAATTTGGATATTCCCAAGATTCAAAGGACACAATAATATCTTCTAATACGCCTTTTGGTTTTATAGTAGCTTTATTTACTAGTTGTAAAACAATTTTTGTATAGCGAAGATTGTTCAATTGTAATTCATCCATTATATTCTTCGCCATTACATTTATAGTTTCTCCTATAGATTCAAGATGTGTATTAGGAATTGCAATATTATTAATGTGCATTTTTACATTGGGACTTCTTGGATATAAATATTTTTCTATATAAGTTCTTCGCATCATTATACCTGCTAACTTTCCAATGAGATGTAATTTATGTGGTTCTTTCCTCTTTATTCCTAGATTTTTTATACATTATTCCTTTTTTGTTTCACCATATATAGAAATATCTCTTATTTCTTGTAATAAAGGAATTTGAATACAAATGTTCCTTAATTCATCTATCATATCGTAATCATATGGTATTAATTGTTTTTCTACATTTTTATATATCTTTCATCTCTCTAGAAAAGGAAGCTTTTGAGAAGATAAAGAAGGTTGATCTATTGGAGGAATAGGAGATGGTTGTTTTATTATTGTATCATATATTTTCATAGGAATTTCTTCCTAATTTTGTTCTTCAATGATTACTAGAGAATCTTTATGAAGTATTATTCCTAACCTAAGATTAATATCATTAAGATCAAGAGGAGCAATCATATAGGTTTGGGAATTTTGCAACTTAGTATTGTAAGCGGGTTGAGTTGCTTTTTATTTGGGTTTGGAAATCGTTGTGTAGGTAATTAAGCAGGTTGTTACGAAGGTTGTGTTGATGGTAGCTAAAGAGGTTGGCTAGATGTCAATTGTGGTTGTGGACTTAATTATGGAGGAGGTTGATATGATTGTTGTGGTTGATATTGATGGATAATATTGTTGGAAATACTGAAGAATATTTGGCATTCCCCCATATGCTTCTCACCAACCTTGTTTCCAAGGTTCATTTTTGTTTTGAGGTGGCCATGGTTGTCAAGGTAAGGATGTATTCCAATTACTCTATGGATATTGTTGATAAGCATGAAAATGTTGAGTAGGATCATAAATAGCACCTAGTTATAGAGATTTCCAAGGTCTTCTTGGTACTACAAAACAAAGTTTTTCCAAGGCTTAATTAGCTCCATTATATTCTTGATAAACTAGTTTAAGTCTAGGTAGTGATGGGAAATCCTTTGTTGCATGCTTTTATCCACAAATGACACAAATTTTGATGTTATCTAAAGGACATTCTCTTAAAGGAATATTTTTCATCTAGCACAAAATATTGATAATGTTGCATTCTCTGCCTTCTGTTTTTTTTGAATTTTTAACATATCCATTTGTTCACTTAAATTTCAAGAATATCGGTTTTTAAATTTCTAACAAGTGACCAAATTTAACTTTGCTTATTGCACAAGATGTTGATTTACTTACTCCAGACATAGTTGGATCTCGAGGCCCTTTACCATATTTGGCTCTTCCTCGTGATATATGCTTACATAATTCATAAACTTCTTTAAAAGTGAGATGAGATACATCTCCTTTACCCATTAAATTCAAGAGATCAATCCATTCATCTTTAATTCCTCGGAGCAAAAGAGTTTTGAGAGTATCAAATCCTAATTTATGTTGTTTTTCTCTCTGGACATTGTAGACTAATATTGCTATATAATATTCAATGGTTTCATCCTCTCTTTGACTCATTTTGAAAACCTCTTCCTTAAGATCATGCTCAATACAATAATCTTTATATTTCTCTAGGAAAAGTTGTTTCATCTCATCCCAAGATTTTAAAGAGTTTGTTCCTAATCCCATGAACCATCTTAAATCCCCATTTTTTAATGTATCTGGAAATAAATTTATTTTTTGATCATATTGCAAATATCATAACCCCTACATAACAATTTAAACTCAAAAATAAAGTTCTTGGGTCTTCAGTTTGCATACCATGGAAATTTGAACGTACAAATGGAGAAATATTCTTCATGTTGACATTAGTGTATGTACCTTCAATGGGAAATCCAAATGCATCTTCTTCACTTTTATCACTATCAATATCTCCATATTTTCCTTTTTCTCCTCAATTTGGAGGCTTTCTACCACCCCCACCCCTAGCTCCAATTGGTGGTGGTGGTGGTCTGTTACCTCCTCCTCCTAAAAATAATCTCATGGTTCTTGTCCCACTTCTAGCTCCATTCTTAGGATGTATTATATCTCCTTATCCTTCATCCATTGGTTCTTCAAAAATTGGAGAGTGTGTCTCCTCTATTGGATTTTCCTCTATTGGTTCTTCAAAGGAACTTTCTTCTTCTTCAATAGGTATTTCAAGTTCTTGTGCGCCAAATTGTTCTCTTTTGAATGAGAGAGAAAGATAACAAATTATTTTAAGGGTGTTGTTTGCTCTCTTTTTTTGTCTTCAATCCTTCATGGAGGCTCCTTAGGATACCTTCTTCCACCTACAAAAGTGGGAATACATGATGTGGATGGTGATGTGGCTCTTATTGCACCACATGAACTAGTTGGGGTGGCAAGTGGATGTGTTGAAGTAGTTCTACCTCTAATGAATCATTTTCTCTATTCATGCATATTACTTACTATACTTGCTTATGCAACTAGTTGTATTCTTGATTTAGAAACCAAATCCTATATACACTTCATCATAAATGATGCCAAAAATGTCAGTCAATTCAATGTACTAGAATTTTGTTACATTAAAATCAGCAATCTGAGTTTGTAATCATATGAAGTGTAATAATATATTAGGTTTTGGTTTCTATATTAATATATTGAGATATGACACGAAAGTAAATCTTTGATTGATGAAAATCAATTTAAAAACTAACTAATTCAATACAACCATGGTTCTAAAACATTTCTAGATCTTTATACCATGTACAGAATTGTTATAAAATAGAATTAAAAGTATATTGCTAGGTTTTGCTAATTGCACATAACAAATTATATTCAATTGAAAGATACATATGGTCATACTTCATTGTATTGACACACAAGTAATATTAGAAGTGAGTGTTGAATTTAAACTACAAGAAATCACACACACTAGCTATAACTAGAGAAAAATAAAACATAAACCTAAGTGATCACTGTTAATTAAATCCTTATGCAGAGAAATAAATGAATTTTAAATGCATAAAACTTTGATTGCAAAGAGGAAATACTAAACCATAAAATGAAAGAAGGCAAAATGCTTCCTCAACATAGGGGACCCTTCCTAGCTTGGTCACACATTAAAAAGTTAAACGAGTACTCTAGATTGTTGGAGATATCACTATGAATTCATTCATGAATAGTACACCACACATAAGAATTAAAAGATCGCCAAATTTTATATTAATTCAGAGTGTTTCATGCAACCAGAGTCGTTTCTCATCACAAGAGCCATGAGTATTATACAAATTAAAACACTTACAGTTGAGAATATCACTACATATTTTTAGAACATTTCTAATTTTGGTGATCTACTCAATAATATGTGGATGAGAAATTCGTGATGGTACACATGAAATTCTCGTGTAAATCCTTCTACTTGATTCTTGTGATTCAATGCACGGTTGAACTATAATATCTCTACTTTAGATCACATGCTCTGACACCCTTTGACTATATGTTTGACTAAGTTGTTTCGATGACATGGAGAGTTTTGGTTTCCCTCGATAGTTGGAGATCCTTCCCTTAGCTTTTTTCCACATCCTCCAGTTTAAATTCTACTGAGCCACATCTGCAACTATACCAACCTCTTATTCAACTATAGAATGGAAAACCAACTACATAAAGTGTAAGTTTTTATTTCTATTTATTTTTAGTTGTTTTCACAAATAAACATACAAAAATATAGAAGAATGGACATATTTACCATGAAAAACTTCAATTGTAACCTTTGTAGTCGAGATATGATTTTTATGTGAAATTGACAGCATTGGATTGTGAAATGATGGCTATGGTCAGTTTCTGACAATAAAAATAGGCAAACTAAAGTCATCAAACTAATAAAAAGAGATTATTTTCGAGCCTCAACACATTCTCTGTATCCTCCCCCCTAATTTTCACCCTTATAAACACCTCTTTGCTTAGAAAAATGAAATTGAGACAATTGTTCAAGAATTGTTAATTGTCAATGTCATTCACATTAGTACTAGTCCTTATTCCTCTCTCGTGGTCATGGTCCTCAAAAAGAATGCACCTGGTGCATGTCCCCTGATTTTCATGCCTTCAACAAAATTACCACTAAGGACAAATTTCCTATTCCTGACATTGATGAACTTTTGGATGAACTTATCACACAATTCTTCACCAAATCTAATCGTCACTTTGTGTATCACCAAATGTGTATGAAGGAGGATGATATTTCAAAGACTACCTTTGCAATCAAGAAATTCATTATGAGTTCTTGGTCATGCATTTTGGATTTTGTAACATCACCTCCACTTTCCAAATCCTAGAGAATTACATCTTTCAACCTTTTTTGTGTTTTTTTTTCCTAGTATTCTTTGATGACATCCTCATTTACAATAACTCATGGTACGCCCACCCCACTCATGTGGATAAGGTCTTATAGTTATTATTTCATCATATTATTTTTCTTAAAAGGTCCAAATTGTGCTTTTAAGGCCATATAAATGGAATATTTATTCCATATTGTATGAAGGATAGTATACGAGTGGGCCCTAGGAAAAATAGAAGTTGTGAAGGCTTGGACATAACCTAAGACTCTTAAAAGATTAAGGGGCTTCTTAGGTTTAACATCCTACTAGAGAAAATTTGTTCACAAATATGGAAAAAATGTAGCCCCACTTACAACTTTACTTAAGAAAAACTCTTTTAGTTGTACTAAGCTTGCTAATATTTCCTTTCAAGCCTTGAAAGGTTATACCTTATTTCACTAAAACATTTGTCTTGGAATGTGATGCCAACGACAAAGGCATTGTAGTTCCTATTAGCTCTGCTACATACTTCAGCATTTGGAGGACCAAATACCAGCTTGGTCGTGTGTTTTTGCACAAAGGGGGCTCGCAGCAGTCTATTTCCTTCTTCCCCTTCATTTTCCTCCTCTTAGTCCTCGCTATCTCTGCTTTCCTCTAAAACCTGGTTAAACCCACTTTCCCTCAGGTCCTCGGGTGCAAAGTTTAAACCCATGATATCGTGATCACGTGACCACGCACTTTTCATAAGCCCCTTTTCCCTCATCGCAATCGCAATCGCAACTTTCCGCAGGTCTTTCATAAGCCATGTCTATAACATCGTTGATGGCCAATTGCCAATTGCCCCTTTTGGACATGATATAATTATAAACTGTTGTTATTTCCTTATCAGGTCCGGGCTCTAATCGTTATCAGCGATCGCAAGTCGCACAGGGTCAGGGCTTAATGCGTACCATTCCATTTTAGCGATGTGATATTAGGTGTCGGACCCGATATGTTTCACCGCTCCCGTGTATAAAATTTCAAGTCTGCTTTCCACCTCCGATAGTGTATTTTCCATATTGCTTAGTTTTCCCCGCAAATCAATCTCCGTCGTCCGTCCATTCAATCCAACGGTGATCACTCCTCCTGATCCCGCGAATCGCCTACGCGTTAACTCACGATAAAGCAATTTTCTGCCCTGTCCCATCTGCCACGCGTCACGCAGTGACTGTGATCACTTACCTATGTACGTTTAAGGCCTTCCTCCCAAAAGCGGAGCGATACATACCGCTTACCGCCATTTTCCCATCCCCGCGCGTTATCTCCCGTGCACCTTTTCTGCCTAATAGCCGTTGGATTTTCCTGCCCGGGATCCAACGACTCACGATTGTTTGTTCTCGCTTCTTCCTATTGTCTCCCACCGATAGATCTCTGTCATCCATCCATGTGATCCAACGGCTGATATTTGTTCCAATCCCGCTCATTCGGCCGCCATGCCGTCTTCACGTCCATAGCCTGTATTGTGCATCCGAAGGAAGAAGGAGGCCTGTATCCAGTTCCTAGCACATTTGCCCCGCAACAACTGCATTTAACAGGAAGGGATGGCCGAGAAGAAAAAGGTACAAAACCGAGCAAGTGAATGCATTCAATGGTTATGGAGTTCCACTCCACCTGCTCAAGAAGTACAGCAGAGCGCTAGAGAAGGTCAAATTCGTCTGCAGATACAGTCAGTTTGTAGCAGAGACTTCATTAGAGAGTTAAAGCGGTTGGTGGTCCATTATGACCCCTCTACGCATTAAGCAGTAGAATATCTTTGTAATGAAACTCTATAAATACCCAGAACACAGATGTAATCGAGGTTGATGGTTGTTGTTTTGATGTAAGGTTCAACTTCTGGAGACTGTAACTACTTTGATACTTGCAGTGTCTGGTCTTCATTTTCAACTAATACAAGCTTCTTTTGTTGTTAATTGCTCACTTTCCACCTCTTCTCTGTTCTAGGTTGTGCTTGTTATGCATTTTTCATGTGCTCTTGATATTTAGCATTTGAGGGGCTGTCATCCCACCTCTGTGTTAGAATCTAGTATGTATCATTGAATGCATTATGCAGGTTTCTATTATTTGAGTGCCAGAGAGTTGTCATCCTATCTGTGCATTAGGAAATATATTTGCAGACCTTTTTACTGGTTGTAGCCAGCCATCACATGGTCTTATGCATCTGCTGGTGTGGTCAATATTCTCCATCTTCACCTATTCCTTAAACTGTGAGTGATTGGTGGTCTAAAGCCTTGTAGTCTGGGGGTGTTCAACCATGTCTGGAGTTAAGCATAGTAGAAGTGGTTATCTGGCTTGGACAAGCATCATTCCTTCCATTCATCCATTTCCAACTTTTTGTTGAGTTTTGTAATGTTCCCGAGCATCTCCGAGATACAACCTTGGAGAGTTTCTTGGGGTGATAACATTAATTGGCGCCGTTGTCGGGGAGAGGAGATTGAAGCTTAGCTTCCATGGGAAAATGACACAGTTCTAAACTTTGATGATAGACAAGGTTTGGACACATTTCTGGTTGTAATCATCTATCTGGTGACTTCACTGGAGGAAGACCAACCTTTGGTGACTCCACGTTACAATTCTGGCGTAGTTTGTGAGGCATGCTCGGAGAAATCCTCAAAAATCACCAGCTGACCTAGTGCCTGATCCCGAGAAGATTGTTTACTCGAAGAAAACATCACAGAAAGGAGCATCAGGGTTAGGTAAGCCTTAGAAATCCCATGTATCTCTGCTAGTGAAAAATCACCTTTAGAGATTCATTCAACTCCTTATTCATTCATTTCCCTTTCGGATCTCAGTCCAAAGAAAGCACCCATGTTGTCCATCATATTCCTTTGTCTCTGTCATCATTTTCATTTATCCATACCACTTAGTCTACCAGTATCCTTTCACCTACCTTAGTCATGGCAGGCCAGTAAGCTCCTACGAAGATAGAAAGAATCGTTGCTGCTAGATATGGACCCTTGGTCTTGCATGTTCTTTTAAATGCCATGCCTGTAGGAGATTATCAAGAATATATGCCTAAGTTTACTAGTACAAAAGGAGTAACAGCTGAAGAGCATCTAGAGTCCTTTTATAGCTATGTTGATAACCTAGATATCAATGAAGAGGATGTGTGGATGAGGGTTTTTGTCCAAAGCCTAGATGGGGAGGCTAGAAAATGGTTTAGAGAATTACCCCCTAGGTCTATTGCAGACATTGAGGCCTTAGATGATGTGCTTTTAAAGCATTGGGGGGATAATAAAAATCTGCTCTTTTATTATACTGAGTTTGGGAACTTGCAGAGTGAGAATGGTGAGCTGCTGTCTGATTTCAACAAGAGATTCAATCATTTGTACAGCAGAATACCATATGAAGTGAAACCCACCCCTACTTTTTCCATGATCACTTATGCCAATGCCTTCGATTCTCAGTTCTGCCTGCTGATTAGAGAAAGAAGATGTGCTTCTTTGGCTGATATGCAAGATGCAGCCTTTGAAGTAGAATCAAACATCATAGCTACAGAGAGGCTCGAAGGTAATGCTGAAAGGAGAAGACAAGGAGGTGAGTCCTCATCATCCTTAGATCCTAAGATTGATAAATTGGCCCGGATGATAGAGTCTTTAGCCTCTGCAGTTTCTAGATTAGAAGCTGAGCAGCATTCTGAGGAAGCAGGAGCTTCTAGTACCTTTGCTCTACCAAATCTAAATCCATACGGAGGATCAAAGGAGCAGCTACACGTTTTGTAGAAAAGCAAAGATACAAACAAAGATCAAAGGGTGAAGACCCTTTTTCAGAGTATAGTCATGGAGGAAGAGCAGTCTGAAGAAGAGGAGGAGGTCCATGGTTTGGAAGATAAGGGCAGTGCCCCTTTCTTAACCAGAGCTGCCTATGAAGAAGCATTATCCAAAGGCATTGCTTGTGAGTTTGTTTTACCTATAGAACAACAAGCTTATCAGCAAAAGCAACCAATAGCAGGTCCCACTATCCTTGAAGACCCTGAGCTTGAAGCCAGCCCATCTTCGCATGACTATGCAGATCTTCAAATTCACCAGCCTACTGTTATCCCTAGCCCAATGATCAAAAAGGGTGAAGTAAATTTCCCATCATCTTATGCTTCTTTGTCTGTTCAGGAGACAATCCCTCACAGTTGCCTCCTAGACACTAAAGCAGGCCATGATTCAATGCCCAAAGCTGATATTGATAATCTCAGTCTTGATGTTATGATGCCTGCCCAGGTGGCCTCCACACAGCTTGAAAGGGCAGTTTGTTAGATGACAGAGGAAGAAGGTGCACCGTTTTGGGACTCCTCCTTGGATGAAGATTGTTCTGAGAAATACACAGGAGCAGATGATGTCTTTGTTTCCTCCACACAAGAACACATAGATTCACCATTTATATTAATTGTGCAGGCCACAAATGACACAGACAAGTACACAACAATCATTGTTATTCAGTAGGTGTACAAAAGCTCCCATGAAGAACATCCAAGGAGGAGAGCATACAAATAGGGGATGAAGTATAGATCATCTATACCTGATAAGGTCAAATGCCCTAAAATTTTTGAGGTAGATGATCAAATAAATCCAATTCTTCAGCTCTTTCATGAACCGGCTAATAGGCCGACCGAGAGGGGGAGAAACAGTTTTGATGGCCCAGTAGATGGCCAGTTTTTGAAGATTTATGTTGTTTAAGGTTTTTGAGCCTTAATGATTGTAATCATGTTCTTTTACAGGTTTAGCATAGACTTAATTAGACTCCATGCCCAGTGGAATACTAGGCAATGTTTTTTATGCTTGTTTTGTATGAAGGCATTGGTCTGTAGTTCTTGAGACCTCACAGGGAGGATTTCATCCCCAGAAGGAGCCAGTGTTAGCTCTTCTACATACTTCAGCATTTGGAGGGCCAAATACCAGCTTGGCCGTGTATTTTTGCACAAATGGGGCTCACAACAGTCTGTTTCCTTCTTCCCTTTCATTTTCCTCATACTCTCTTAGTCCTCGCTATCTCTGTTTTCCTCTAAAACCTGGTTAAACCCGCTTTCCCTCAAGTCCCCAGATGCAAAGTTTAAACCCATGAGACCGTGATCACGTGACCACGCACTTTTCATAAGCCCCTTTTTCCCTCATTGCAATCATAATCGCAGCTTTCTGCAGGTCTTTCATAAGCCATGTCTATAGCATCGCTGATGGTCGATTGTCGATTACCCCTTTTGGATGCGATATAATTATAAACTATTGTTATTTCCTTATCGGGTTCGGGCTCTATTCGCTATCAGAAATTGCAAATCGCACAGGGTCAGGGCTTAACGTTAACGCGGACCATTCCGTTTGAGCGATGCGATATTAGGTGCCGGACCCGATAGGTTTCACCGCTCCCATGTATAAAATTTCAAGTCCGGTTTCCACCTCTGATAATGTATCTACCATATTGCTTAGTTTTCCCCACAAACCAATCTTCGTCGTCCGTCCATTCAATCCAACGGTGATCGCTCCTCCTGATCCCACGAATCGCCTGCGCGTTAACTCGCGATAAAGCGGTTTTCTGCCCTGTCCCATCCACCACGCGTCACGCAGTGACTGTGATCACTTGCCTATGTATGTTTACCGCCTTCCTCCCAAAAGCGGTGTGATACATACCGCTTACCGCCATTTGCCTGTCCCCGCACGTTATCTCCCGTGCACCTTTTCTGCCTGATAGCTGTTGGATCTGCCCGCCCGGGATCCAATGGCTCACGACTATTTGTTCTCGCTTATTCCTATTTTCTCCCGCTGATAGATCTCCCCCGTCCATCCATGTGATCCAACAGCTGATATTTGTTCCAATCCCGCTCATTCGGCCGCCATGCCGTCTTCACGTCCATAGCCCGTATTGTGCATCCGAAGGAAGAAGGAAGCCCGTATCCAATTCCCAACACATTTGCCGTGCAACAACTGCATTTAACAAGAAGGGATGGCCGAGAAGAAAAAGGTACAAAGCCAAGCAGGTGAATGCATTCAATGGTTATGGAGTTCCACTCCACCTGCTCAAGAAGTACAACAGAGCGCTAGAGAAGGTCAAATTCGTCCGCAGACACAGTCAGTTTGTAGCAGAGACTTCATTAGAGAGTTAAAGCAGTTGGTGGTCCATTATGACCCCTCCACACATTGAGCAGCAGAATATCTTTGTAATGAAACTCTATAAATACCCAGAACACAGATGTAATCGAGGTTGATGGTTGTTGTTTTGATGTAAGGTTCAACTTCTGGAGACTGTAACTACTTTGATACTTGCAGTATCTGGTCTTCATTTTCAACTAATACAAGCTTATTTTTCTGTTAATTGCTCACTTTCCACTTCTTCTCTGTTCTAGGATGTGCCTGTTATGCATTTTTCATGTGCTCTTGATATTTAGCATTTGAGGGGCTGTCATCCCACCTCTGTGTTAGAGTCTATTATGTATCATTGGATCTGTTATGCAGGTTTATGTTATTTTAGTGCCAGAGAGCTGTCATCCTATCTGTGCATTAGGAAATATATTTGCAGACCTTTTTACTAGCTGCAGTCGGCCATCACATGGTCTTGTGCATCTGCTGGTGTGGTCAGTATTCTCCATCTTCACCTATTCCTTAAACTGTGAGTGATTGGTGGTCTAAAGCCTTGTAGTTTGGGGGTGTTCACCCATGTTTGGAGTTAAGCATAGTAGAAGTGGTTAGCTGGCTTGGACAAGCATCATTCCTTCCATTCATCCATTTCCAACTTTTTGTTGAGTTTTGTAATGTTCCCGAGCATCTCCGAGATCCAACCTAGGAGAGTTTCTTGGACTGATAACAGTTCTCATGAGAGAAGGCTTCCCCTTGGCCTTTACTAGTAAACAAATTTGAAATGACACTTGCGAAAATCCACTTATGACAAAGAAATTATGGCCATTTTACATGTTATCAACATTCGACATCCCTACTTGCTAGGGTAACCTTTCTAAATTAAAATGAATCATTGTAATCTCAAATATTTTTTGAAGCAATAGCTTTCATCACTATAGCAATAGAAATGGGTCACAAAAATGTTTGGCTATGATTACAATATCATCTATAAAAGGGACAAAGAGAATCTAGTCATTGATGCTCTTTCTAGAAAATATGAAGAGGGTGGTTCCCTTTTCTCCCTCTCCTTCATTGTAGTCGATTGGTTTACAACAATTTGCCAGGAAAATTCCCATATTCCAAGACTTTGACACTTATCCACTAGCTTCAACAATATTCCCAAGAATATATTGGCTTCACTTGGAAAAATGAGGAGATCTATTATAAAATCCACCTATATTTTCTCCCATGGTCTAGTCTTAAATTCGTAGTGCTTTCAAAACTCCATGCTTCACCAATAGTCTCCCATTTGGGATTCGTAAAACATATGAAAGGATCAAATGCTCAATTTTTTGGGATGGCATGAAAAAGAATATTCACATTTTTTGTTGTTGAATGTGATGCTTGTCAACACAATAAAGGTGAAATACTAAACTCTCTGGGAAAACTCCAACCTCTACCCAATCCACTTGTTATATGGGTATATATCTCTATGGACTTTATTATAGGCCTTCCCAAATTTGATAATAAATTATCCATCATTGTGGTAATTGATAGACTTTCTACATATGTTGATATTTGTGCCCTCAAACATCCTTTTAAAGCTTCCACAGTGCCCCAAGTTTTCATGGACAATTTCTTCAAACTTGATGGGATAACACAATCAATTTTTCCTTTTTTTACTAGTCAATTTTGGTATTAATTATTTCGACTCCAAGGCACCGAAATATTTTGTAGTATTACCTATCATCCCCAAATTTGCGGTTAATCAAAAGTTGTCAACAAATGCTTGAAATCTATTTTAATTTGTCTTATATTCAAAAGATAGTCTCAATGTGTTCAATAGAGACCATTCATTAAATGGTGGTGTAATATAACTTATCATGGTGCCACACGCATGACTCCCTTTGAGGCAGTCAATGGTCAAAATCCACAATCAATATTATATTACCTATTGGATGTCTCAATTGAACAAGAGGTGGACAAAACTTTTATAGTTTGGGTTGACATTCTCCACACTCTCAATTATAATTTGTTTATGGCCTAGAACCTAGTGTAGTAATATATTGATCAACATCACTATAATATTCTACTAAAGAGGATTAGGTGTTTCTGGACCATATAAGTAAACTTCCTTCAAAGTTGACCATCAACAAAAGTTGGCTCCAAAATTTTATGGACCCTATACAATTCTTAAATACATTAGACTTGTCATTTACAAATTAAAACTTCCTAACCACTCAAAGACCCATCAAGTTATTCATGTTTCTTGCTTAAAGAAATTAGATCAAATTGCAATGTTCAAACCAATCTAATAGAATTGGATAAAGAAGGTTCCATTTGGTTGCAACCCAAATTAATCCTCGACCACCATGAGAGACATTTTTTAGTGCACAATTTAAGGAATTCTCATACAATGTAAGAATACATGCTTGAGGATGTCACCTGGGAGCTTGTCGACATTCTGAAGCAATTTCCACATCTCAAGCCTTGAAGGGAATGCTAGGGTCCTAGCTATGCTAACAACTATTAGATAGATTAATATATTGTTATGTAAGAAAGGAAATTAATAGTAAATGACGCCAATAGCAACATGAAAGCAACTATTGTAAGAGGCTTACTAGAAGGTTCCATCTATTAGAAATTTCCTCCTCTAGAATGTTTTAGAAGGATAAAAAGTAGTATATATAGAGGTAGAACCATTGTAAATGTTGTCTGGAGAAGTATTGTAACCGAGCTCTACTCAACTAGAGGTTACCCCTCGAAGACGCAAGTGAACATTGTACTCTGCTAATAAAAGTATCATCTTTTGCTCCTATTATCATTGTGCTCATTGACTTTACTTTGATATGTTAAATATTTGGATACTATTTTCAATTATGTCTAGAATATTTCTATCAGGTACATTACAATTTTGGAAATGTTGTTTTCTTTAGTGTCAAATTCTTAAGGAAATCATTGGAAATGTTATTTTCATTAGTGTCAAATTCTTAAGGAAATCGTTGGAAATATTGCTTATGGGTTCCTACCCCCACCTTCGCAGTCTCTCTATTGTCAGCACCATCTTCATTTCTAGACTTCGTAGTCCTATCCTCCACCCTTCCCAATCCTCATCCAATGGATCCGAATCAAGGTTGTCCCCACTGCAACTTCCTCAAAAAAGAATTGGAATGGATCAAAGTCCTACATAACTAGTGGAAGGAGAGTTGGTCCTCAAATATGGGGTTTTTATTCCACCAATACACCAACCTCACGAACTCCCTTGACAAGATCAACTAGTGTTGTTCACATATTGAACAATTCGTACATTCTCTACAAATTATGGTCGAAAATAAATTTGCTAAGAGCTCTAGCTCCATCAATCAAAGTTATGCTCATCCTCAAAAAGAGGAGAAATCCATCAACGTAGAGTAAAAGTAAGAGACAAAGTCAGCTTCGATCCAGATCTCAACAGAATCTGCCTTCAGCCTCAATGAATGTTCCTCTCCATAGTGTTTTGAATCTGATCATAATAGCTAATGAATAGTAGATGTAGTATGTTGTTGCAACAATTTGTAATAATCTACAAGCTCAATGTAGTAGGTAAAATGGGTATCTTTCAACTTCATGTAAAAGTAGGGAATCACGGATCTTGGACTTTTTCTTCTGTTCTCATCAACATCTGTTCAAAAGCATTGTACCAAGGCTCTAGCCTCCTTTCTTTCCAATTAATATATCATAACCAACTTATATATATATATCTATATATATATATATAATATATATTATATATATATATATTATATAATATATAATAGACTTTATATATAATCATATCATATATTATATATTATATATTGTATGTATGTATGTATGTATGCTATGTATGTATGTTAGATGTATACTGTACTATGTATTATATCTTATATATGAGAGCAGCACATATATAGGATATAACAAGATGATATATATACAAGAATGTCATATATATAGTATCTACTATATATAATATATACATATACATGATATTATTATATATATATATATATATATATATATATATATATAATACATATATATACATATATATACATATATATATATATAGTATTATGATATATATACTATATATTATATATATAGTTTATGAGTGAAAATCTTATATATTGTTTACAAGTGAAAAACTTATTTTAAGATCCTTTCAAGTCTACCCAACTAGAGAATACAATTTCGCTCCATATGTAAGCACAAAAATTCTATAAATAAATGATAGATAAGCATATTTCCAGGTGGGTTGTAATGTGACAATTAGATAGATTAAGTGAAGAACCATAGACAACAAAGGCATTCTACACAAGCTTAATAGTTGTTATGCAACATAGGCATTGCCTCTGCTGCTATAGTTATTTAATTGATTAAAGCTTGTACAGGAATCACCTGTTGTAGTTGTTGATTTACGAATTTACGAATGTCTTAAAACCTAAAAATATCTACAGGAAATAGCTATACGAGGCCTATAATAGTTGCAATGTAGCATAGTCCTTGTCTCTACTGCTAATTAAGTGGGGTCTGCATTTTCTTGCATTTTGATCTCTGCACATGCTTTCTCCACACAACCTCCTCCGCCCACACCTCCTCTACACTACTACCTCTGCACACGCTTGGGTTGTATTCCATCAATGCTTTCATGGTTGTCAAAATGTGTAGCTTCCTTGTGTAGAGATTTTCTTGTATTGCAAAATAGCTACAATGACAAGTGTGGAGTACTGAAGAAGGTATTTTTTTGTTGATTATTTTGTCATCTTTTCATTAAAACTCATAGCCTCTTTGCATCATGAACTAGGTAGATAATAAGAAATCATGGCAAAATCTATAGGATTTATATGCAACACGAAAACACTAATAATTGCCATTTCTTATGCAGGAAAAGGGAAAAACGAAAGATTGTCGTTCCAAAAAAAAAGACAGGGCCAAGTTAATTTCTATCCCTTTGGTGGGGAACCACATGCAAACAATGTGATCCAAATTAAAGCATATCAGCCAAGGAAAGGAAAAGGAGATATTGACTCGGTGCAAGAAAACAAATGGATAAATGGGAATTAACAGTTTGGCGAATCCCTCAGGATCCTTTGATCCCGAGGGATCGCTGCCTTAACTATTTTTGCATCATTGATATCTCTGCTTTAGCTGTTATAAAAAGGGGCAACACCGCTAGCCCAAGGGGGAATCTGCTATCAATTTTCTATATAAATTTTCTCTGTATTTGAGACTTTGATCATCGACTCTCGTTGAGAAGTGATCCACTGTAACTCTATTTTAATGCTTTAATATAAGTCTGGTTGTTGTTCCATCTTTGATCCTGGAATAATTTCAAGCGATGTGTCCCTGGAGGCTAAGGGCCCGGCCCTGGTGGAACACTTGCTTCTGTACTATTATCTTTCATTCGTGCGTGGTTTTCATTATCAGCTTTGTTCGGTAATCTGATGTGTTTTTTCATTTTACATCACGACTCTGTTATATTTGATTTATGTTCGACTAAGTAATATAGTTCTCTGTGACAGGAATTTCGTATGGTTCATTCTAACTCCGTAACGCATTATTGTTCCTTTAATCATTAATATAATATTGCTGGTCTCTATGGAATGTTATCGTTGTTCAATTACAAAGTAACCGTGTTGTAACATTCATAAATTGGTATTACTGTATTCATCTATGGTTTACATTTAATTGCAATTGTTGTTCAACTGACGTTGTTCCATTACGAATTATAATCATTATTCTTTATAACTAAGATTGATATTTGTGGTATTGAATCAGATTACTGCTTTTCTCAATATTAAGGCATGTCGTGTGTGTTATTTATCTTGGTTTATCATGCACTCACATTTGGCTCTAAGTATTGTTCTATATTTCATTGCTAATCAGTTGTTGTTCTATTTCCGTGTGTTGTCCAACTTATTCTTAGAGTAAAGATTGCTATCTGATTTCTGTAGGATACGATTGTTGCACTTATTTCTGAAGATTAAGGTGTTGTTGTTTATAAGAATTAGTTGTTGTTACATTTTCTAGTTGTTGTTCCATTTCTTAGTTGTTGTTCAATTTCCTAGTTGGTGTTCCATTTCTTAGTTGTTGTTCAATTTCCTAGTTGTTGTTCCATTTCCTGTTATTTGCATTGTCATTGCTTTGGTGTGCAGAACGATCTGAAACTGTAGTGAGCGTTGACATTTGTTATCTAGTTCCCAAGTTGATGATTTGTTCCTTGATTATCTTTAGTTCCATCAGTTTACAGAGGGATGGGTTACTGTTACTGGACCCTTGACTGATAAATTGCTTAGTTTCCTGAATGTAGGATTTAGGTTTTACTTTTCCGTAAGTAGATATTGTTTTAAGCATCCGTTTACTCTTGTATTTTGAGCACTATACTACTAGCATTACTCTGACAAATGACAGCCTCAAACTGAGACACTCTTTGAAATAACAAAACGTTCCTGGATTGACAAGTTAATGTGAGGTAGTTAGAGGTGAAAAAGACCTTTTTTACGACTCGACAACAAGCTCCATAATACTTTTAATTTTCTAATCTTTTTTAATGATTTCTTCATTTATCTAGGATGTTTCGCCTCAGTTTTTACACTTTTATGTTAACACGTTAGACATGAAATATTTAATTTATGCTAGAAACTTAAGGATGTGAAAGCATAGTAATAATGGCATTTTCAATTTTCATAATTTCAGCCAATATTCTAATGTTGTTTAATTTATTGCACCGAGAGGCACATTCTACAGCCCAATATGATGTGTAAGCATGTTCTTCTGTCATCAAAATTGAAATTTTACTCATGTCGGCCAAAATAAAGAAATCTAAAAATAAAAGTACTTAATTTAAATGTTTTATATAGTTATTCAAATTCAACTTATATGATAAAATAATTATTAAACGTATAAGATAATTGTATTGTAATACAATTATCTTATGCGTTTAATAGTTATTTTATCATATATGTTAAATTTGAATGGATCATAAATTTATGTTCAACAAAAAAAATTACCACATTAAAATTCCAAATCAGCTAAAATTTTAAACATCTTTACTCTTTATTAAAGTCAATGCCATTTCATAAAATAAATTAAAAAGGTTATTTCAACACAAAGAATCGAAAACCTTGCTCCAAAATCTCTTAATATTGTAGAAATTCCTTGTAGATTCAAATTGCAAATTGTAATATTCTAAAACAATTGACTTGAATCTACTCTATTCATTAGCTGAAACAATAATTGATCGTTGAAATCACAAATCATAAAAGAGAAAGAATTCAATCACATATGACACAATAATTTTTTGGGGATAGCCACAACTAAAAGCCCCTGCTATATGTATATTGCATTAATCAGAAAATATGGGAAGATTACAATGCTTTGCTCAAGCCCGAGCAACCTCTGCACTATCTCAATCTATCTCACTACTTCACAAACAAGCTCTAGCCAATACTTTGCCAAATATGTTGTCTGCCAAGCTCCTATTTCCTTGCACATTTTCCTATGGAATTAGCCCATATTTAATTGGGAAATTCCTCAATAATGAACTATGCAATCCTAATATGCCTTCCTTTGATTGCATGCGCCACTTGTACAATTCAGATGATTATACAATTGATAGTACATTGTCCCTAAACTCTAATCTCAACTAGGTTTTCTCTGATCTGACATGTATGAGTTAATTATGAGTGAATCTTCAATTTACAGGTTTAGCAGTGTTGGTTACACCCCACCACTGGATCTCCCACTAATTCTTCCATCAGTTGGAACTAGTTCAACTGAACTTAACTCTTTAAACTTAATTAAATAATTACAACTTGAAATAAACTCAACCCGGGCCCCTAAAATTTAGGAACCACTCTACATGACTCTAGATAGACTCCCAACTCGAATTAACTTAGTTA
>APFE031736800.1:190147-216465 GCA_000404065.3 Pinus taeda
AAAATCAAGCTGGTAGTCCCGGTTTTGGGATCCAGTGGGAAATCTCTGTGTATATGTGTTTTATGTTTTATGCTCTCGCATTTTTATTTTTTCGTGTGATTTAGAATTCGTATGTAGGTAATTTCTGTACGGGGTTAAAACCTACAGAAGAGAGATTTGGCTCAGTCATTCTATGGTTGGGTGGAACGTGGTAGTCCCATCTTCGGTTGGTTGATTGCATTCATAAATGAGAAATTCATTCCCTTTATTTCTATGTGAAAATGTACCAATGTATATATGGATTTTGATGGCTGATATGTTTATTGTATTTATGTTCCTATTATGCTAGTTATATGCACATTTTATGACAATAGCTATGTATGGCTCTCAGCATGTTTTTACTTGTATATGAATGGATAATGTGTCTATGAGCTAATAGAGGATAATGCGGCAACTAGCATGAGGAAACAATGGTTTATAGCGATTCTCAAATAAGTATGAGATCCCTACACTTAATTATGTTGTTTACACCTATAGGTTACATTTTGAAAATATGTTTGATGAAATGCTTGTCAGGGCTAGTAGGGGTGTGGTTAAGGTCTTGTTGAGCTTATTGCTTTTGCATCATTGTTTCCCTATACTTTACTTGATGTTGAGCTTTCATTCCATTATGGGTAGTGGCCTAGGCTCTGGGCCTGAAAAAGTGGCTTAAATCCCAGGGTCACTGGCACAGAACTGGCAAATTTAGTCCATAGTCACTAGCAAGTAGGCCTATGAGAGAGACTTTAGGTCTTTGGTCACTCCCTTGCCCATAACATGAGAGTGACTATGTCCTAAGAGGTCTAGAACAACAGTGAGACCCAGGGACAAGCTGTCTGAGTGGCTGACCTATCTCCTGAGTGTTCTGTTGATGATGTTGAATGATTGTGTGTGATGTTCCATCGATTCAACTTCCTTAAGGTCACGTAGGAGGTTGAATCTGATCATAGTAGCATCTTGTCTCATGTTTACCCCGGTTGGAATGGTTACTTGGGTGGATGTGGGAGGAGGGTGTTACAGAGTGGTATCAGAGCATGGTTCAACTCTCGAATTGGATGGGTTGAATGTGTTAGTCATGCATGCATGTTAGTTGCATGTGTGTCTCTTACACTATATACTTGTTGCAATTGCTTGATGTTGGATTAGGGTTGTAGTATGGTTATCATGGAGAATTTGATGTTGATCTTTTGGAATGTATTTGACACGAGTATGTGACTACCTGTATACTATTATTTGTCGCTTACATGTTGATTTTATGTTGCCTACTTACATGCTTGTATGTTAGGTTACACTTTCAATATTTTGATTACATGTATCAGTCTTGTAGGTTGATTACAAGGATTGATCAATTATTCTCAGCGACATGTGTTTATCTGTGTGTGTAGTTGGTTAGGCATTGCTTATGCATGTTGTTGGTTACATGTGGCAATGTGTATAGTGGAGTAATGGTTGTTGTCATGCATGCGGTCATAGTATGCATTGTTGATATGGCCTTGCATTAAGGATTGGATCCTAGTTATAGTGATGTTTATGAGTTGATACATTTACTTGCGTATGTTGGTATGTTGATATGTTGTTATGATTATGTTATACATGTACCACACTGATTTGGTGATCTTGCAGACAATGTATCCTCCCTGAGCTATACATAGGTACGTTGGTTTATTGTGATTTGGTTTATCTGACATATTATGCATTGCAGGAAGAAAAGATCAAATGGCTAGCAAGATGGTTGACTACAAAGACTCTCCCTATGAATTTGAAGAGAAGTATGGTGTTGGGAACTCTTCAAATTTGGTAGTGAGATTAAGAATTTTGAAGGAAGAGATAAGGAGTTGTAAGGCAGATAATGACTGAATCATACAAGCACAAGAGAAGCAGGCAGAGGTGAATGATATACTTCTTCAGAGTTTTTCAGACTTGCAACAACACGGGCCACTTTGGATTAGCCATGGGCATGAGGATAAAACAAATGGGGCATATGGAAGTACATCTCCCAGTAGACACAGGTTGGATAGATCTGATACAGTGAGAGATGGTAGGTTGTTGGACACTCCAGAAAGGAGGGATGGTGAGTACAGGTATTATTCTAGTTCTAGTTCTAATAGTCATCATGATTGTCATTGTTATCATCCTTACAGTAGGAATGATAGGGGATACTTTCTGGATGAGTTCCTGGAAGCAAAACCACCTACTTTTGATGGAGATGTGAAGAAGATGGAAGATGCAGAGACTTGGATACTTGGGATGAACAAATTCTTTGAGTTGCATTAGTACGCGGATAACATGAAGGCCAGAATAGCTATCTTCAACTTAAAAGGAAACGCAGACATCTGGTGGGTAGATTTTAAGTGGGTTAGAGACATCAGGATAGATGACCTGAGCTAGTGGGAATTTAAGAGGTTTTTCAGGAAGAAGTACTTGTCAAAAAGGTACTACAATAGTAAAGCTAAATAATTCTATGAGTTAAAGATGGGATCAATGATAGATGAATAGTACACGACCAAGTTTCTGGAACTATTGAGGTATGTACCGTATTTTACTGATGAGAAGACTAAAATTCAACGATTTGTTAGTAGTTTTCCATTAACATTTAGAGATCAAATTGAGTATGATGAACCTCGGTCACTTGAGGAAGTTATTGGGAAACTCAAGCATTGTTATGAACAATCATAGCGTAAGAATGAATCTCAACATGGATGGAAAGGAAAGGACAAAGGTAAAGGTAAATGGAAACCTAACAGGACAAGGCCTCAGCGTGCAGATGAGAAAGAGAATGTGGCACCACAAAAGAGATTTAATGCAGCTAGACAAGGACATGAGCTGCAATAGTAGCATAGAGGTGTTGGTATTGGTCGGTTGGAGTGTTGGAGTGTTGGACATGTGGCAAGGAACATTTTAAGAGAGATTATCCATAGAACCAAGGTGATGGGCCTCAAATATATAGTGGACATGAGGCACGGAATGTTGGGGACATTGGTCAGAGTATTCCACATATCTATGCAGTAGTGGACAACAAGAAGGCGGAACATTAGGCATCTATCATTGATATGGACATTAAGCTTTGTGATCAAGTTATTTCTATTTTGATTGACCCTGGATCTAATTATAGCTATGGTAGTCCTGACTTGGTGGATAAGTGTGGTTTGAATAAGGAGTTGCATGCAAATTCTTGGTTAGTGCAGTTGGCTATAGGTACAAAGAAGCAAGTTCATCATTAGGTAAGAGCTTGTGCATTTGATTTAAATGGTATGCTTACAGTAGCACATTTGAATGTGTTACCGTTGGGATCATACAATATGTTATTGGGCATGGATTAGTTGTATCTACATATAACCAAGGTAGACTGCTATGATAAAGCTATTGAGTGTGTTGATGACAATGGAGAACCAAGAATATTACGGGGTAAGAAGAAAGCCACATCAATTAGAATGGTGACAGCTATGCAAGCAAAGCGTAGCCGTAGGAAGGGGTGAAAGCTATTTGCAGTACACATTCCTAGCGATAAGGGTAAGGAGGTTGGGGATGTAGATGTGTTTAGTAGATACCCAGTGTTGTAGTAGTTTCAGGATGTGTTTGCTAAGGACATTACAGAGTTTCCACCTCACAGGGAGGTAGAATTTTCTATTGAGTTAGTGCTAGGGGTAGCTCCAACATCAAAATCACCTTACAGGATGAGCACACCTGAGTTGGTTGAGTTAAAGTTACAGTTGAAAGAAATGTTGGACAAGGGATACATTAGGCCAAGTGTATCACCTTGGGGTGCACCGGCCTTGTTTGTGATGAAGAAAGATGGCACTCTCAGATTATGCATCGACGACAAGAAGTTGAACAAAGTGACTATCAATAACATATATCATTTGTCGAGGATTGATGACTTGTTCAATTAGCTGAAGGGAGAAATAGTGTTCTCGAAGATTGACTTGAGATCCGAATACCATCAGGTATGCATAAAAGTGGAGGACATTTACAAGACAGCGTTCAGGACCAGGTATGGGCATTATGAGTTTGTTGTTGTTCCATATGGCTTAATTCTCCAGCTACATTCATGTGTTTGATGAATATTGTGTTGCATCCATATTTGGATAAGTTTGTTATTGTGTTCATTGATGATATATTGGTATATTCTAAAAATGAGGAAGAGCATGCCAAGCATTTAGCAGCAATGTTGAGGTTGTTGAGAGAGCATCTATTGTAAGCTAAGCTCAACAAGTGTAGTTTATTTAAAACTGAGGTGCACTAATTGGGACATGTTGTCTCCAAGGAGGGCATTGCAATAGATCCAGAGAAGATAAGGGCCATCATGGAGTGGGTAGCTCCTAAGAATGTGGATGAGGTGAGATATTTCGTGGGTCGGTAGGCTATTATAGGAGGTTCATTAGGAACTTCTCACATATTTCTTATCCCATTACATCATTTCAAAGGAAAGGTAAGAAGTTTGAATGGACAGAGAAGTGTGAGGCCAGCTTAAGTAATTGTTGATGCATGCACCAGTGTTATAGATTGTAGATCCTAACAAGAGTTTGTGGTATGCAGATATGATTGCAAGAGAGGGCTTGTTAGAGTCCTTATGTGGGATGGACAGGTGGTATGTTATGAGTCCCAGAAACTAAACGAGCACAAGCAGAACTACCTGACACATGATCTTGAGTTAGCAGCGATTATACATGCATTGAAGATGTGGAGGCACTATCTTCTTGGCAAGTGGTCCGTGCTTATGAGTGATCACATTGGGTTGACCGAATTGTATTTCCATGTAGGCTAGATGGTTGGCCATGATCAATGAGTTTGATTTTGAGATCATGTACATCAAAGGTAAAGAGAACAAGGTGGTAGATGCTCTCATTAGATGTGTACAGGTACATCACTTGGTAGTTGTGAGCTCTTATGGGACAGACTTACAAAATAGGATATTGCAGGAAGGACAATAGGATGTCAGGTATCTGGAGATTTTGCACAGGTTGCAACAAGGTGATGGTATAGGTATAAGTGTAGGTGCAAATTAGGGCATGGATTATTGCCTTACAGTGGATGGATTGGTCAGGTTCCGAGACAGGATATATGTACTGGGTATCAGTGAGCTCAAGAAGGTGACCTTGAGGAAGTTTCATGTGAAACCATATTCAGGTCATCTGGGTTACCAGAAGACACTGACAACAGTGAAGAGATCTTACTATTGACCGAACTGGAAGAGGATGTAACAGAGTTTGTGGCTAGATGTTTCAACTGTCAGTGAGTGAAAGCATAACATAAACATCTAGGTGGAATACTATAGCAGATTGCGATTCCAGAATGGAAATGGGAGGTCATTTCCATGGACTTCGTCACAGGGTTTCCAAAGACAGTAAAGCAATATGATTCCTTCATGATCATTGTGGATAGCTTAACAAAGGTTGCACACTTCATTCCGGTGAAGTCTACATACTCATCTAGTGATGTGGCACAGGTATACATCAGAGATGTGGTTAGAATACATAGTGTTCCGAAGAAGATTGTGTCGAACAAGGATGCGAAGTTCACTTCCAAGTTTTGGAAGGAGTTATTTGCAGGTTTGGGCACAGAACTGGCCTTTAGCATAGCTTATCATCTGCAGATAGAGAGGATCAACGGGATATTAGAGGACATGTTAAGGATGTATGTGATGCATCAGCAGAGGAAGTGGGAAGAGTATCTCCCTTTGGTAGAGTTCACATACAACAACGGTTATTAGGAGTCATTGAGGATGAGTCCTTTTGAGGCATTGTATGGGTGGAGTTGTAACAATCCCATCAATTGGAGTGATCCGGATAGTAGGGTATTAATTGGACCAGATATGTTGGCAGACATGGAATAGGAGATGCAGGTGATCAAGAAGAATCTAAAGGCAACACGAGATAGGCAGAAGAGTTATACAGATAGGAACAAGTTTTTCAAGGAGTTACAGGTTGGGGAACAGGTGTACTTGTGCATCAAACCAAAGAATATACCCTTGCAGATTAGATCTTGTGCCAAGTTGGCACCACGGTTTTGTGGACCCTTTAGCATCATTGAGAGTATTGGGCCAGTAGCCTACTGACTTGCACTGCCTCCGACAGTGAAATTCCATGATGTTTTCCATGTATCTAAGCTTAAGAATTATGTTAAGGATGTTGATCATGTAATTGACTTGTCTTTATTGCAGGTGGAACCATACGGAGAATTCCAGCTGGAGCCTTAGTGTATATTGCAGAAAAAGGTCCTCATGCTCTGGAACCGAGCAATCAAGCAATTTAAAGTGCAATGGAAGCACTTTGGGCCTGATGAAGCTACATGGGAGATGGCAAATCAGATGCAGGCCGTGTATCCTTCCTTGTTTGTCAGTTGAGGCAAAGCAGCTTGATTTGATGGTTTGATATATGCTATATGATGTTTTGATATATGCTTAGACATGGTGTTTAGTATATGTTTTGATATATGCTTTGGTATATGATTTGGCATATGTTTTGGTATCTATATTTTTTATGATGTTTCTATATGTGCACCCATGTACGGATGTAAATACCGTAACGAGCTATGTTATAAATCTCCACTATGCAGTATGGGTGTCACGTTATTATGCTATTAGGTGGTTATGTTATCATGATGTTATAATGTGATATGAGTTGGCACTCAGCAGGATTATCGTTGTAAATAATGTAATGAGTTATGTTATAAAGCTCCACTATGTAGTATGTTGTCATGTTGTCATGGTGTGTTTCTCTTGAGCGGATATTTCATTGTAAATACTGCATTAAGTTGTGTTATAAAGCTCTGAGAGAAGTATGTCTTCTTTCAACATTTTACTGAGGTATATGTGTGATTGAACACCAAGGACAGTGCTCCCCAAGCGAGAGGGTTCTGTAACAACCCTAGTGAAAATTCCATGTAATAAAAGTTAAAAACAATAACCACGGATGAATGGGACACTTATTCCAAGCTAAATGTTGGGCAAGACATCTTGGGGGGTGTTCATTTGGTTGTTTATGACTAAGGAAATTGGAAAAGGCAATGGCTAAGGCTTTGGAAATGCAAAATGGTATTTTTGGCACAATTATTTATGAAAATAATGGAAATTAGGAGAAAAGGGAGGTGAAAGGTCACAAGTTGCATGTGAGGAGGAAAATGATGGAAAATGAAGAAAATAGAGGCCTCATTCATAAAAAGGATTCTAAGGATCAGTCGGTAACCTTTTGTTAGTTCAATTTTGGAGCACTCTCATTATTCTACCCCTCTCTCCTACTCTTGGATACTTAGAGTTTTTCTTGGAGCACTTTTGCATTGGAGCAAGAAAGGCAATTAAGGAAAGAGGAAGCAAGGATCAAGCAGGGAAAGGAGGGATCAAGCAGCTACAATAGGCTTCATTGCAGGTATCAACTTGCATGTGTATTTTCCTTGCTATATTTGGCATGCATGGCATTGCATGTGGTTCTTTTCTATCATGGCATGGGTTTTTCCAGGTGTAACAGTGTTTTTCAGCCTAACCTTGCCATTTCTAGATAGCCATGGTGTGATGGGGTTCTCATTTTTGGTTGAGCTGGATTGTCGAATGGATTCGAAGCTAAGTGGGGGTGGATCTCCGAATGATAGAGCACATGGCCTAGCGGTCCCTGAACTGGACTGTGGATCACGGTAAATCCACTGGCCTAGTGACCTCTGAGCCAGACTGTGGGTTTCAATAAAGCTAGGATTTTGTTGCCTCGGTGGGCCTAGGAATCCTTTCCAGTGAATGGCAAGATATACGGTAAAGCCAAGAGGTGGTTTTCTCTCCATTAGGCCTAGTAATCTCGGGTTTGGGATATGTGGTAAAGCCTGGAGAGTGGGTCTCAGTTTAGGTCCTAGTGATCCAAGTTTGGATTGCAGTAAATCTTAAGAGACTAGGAGACAGGAAAATTCATCATGGTGTAGGTGGAGAAATCCAGTGGCATCCATGCTTGTTTGGCCTAATGATCGGGTGGAGATCATGGTAAAGCCTATTATGATGTGTTCATTGTGTTGGCCTTGTGATCCGGGATGGATTACTATAAAGCATGGTTTCTATTAATGAGAGTGAGGTGGTTTAGCCTCAGTATGCCTTGGTTGAGTTATTTTGGTTTGATTCCTGCATTCGTGCTTGGAATATGGCACAGGGGTGAATGGCTGAAGAGATATTTGGCTCAGCCATTGTATGGTCAGGTGGAACATGGTAGTCCCATCTCCGGTTGGTTGACTGCATTCATTAATGAGAAATTTATTCCCTTGATTTCTATTTGAAAATGTACTGATGTATATATGGATTTTGATGGTTGATATGTTTATTGTATTTATGTTCCTATTATGTTGGTTATATGCACATTTTATGATAGCAGTTATGTATGGCCCTCAACATGTTTTTACTTGTATATGAATGGATAATGTGTCTATGACCTAATAGAGGATAATGCAGCAAATGGCATGAGGGAACAATTGTTTATAGAAATTCTCAAATAAGTATGAGATCCCTACACTTAACTTTGTTGTTTACACCTATAGGTTACATGTTGACAATATGTTCGATGAAATGCTTATCATGTATTAGGGGTTTGGTTAAGGTCTTGTTGAGCTTGTTACTTTTCCAACATTTTTTCATTGTACTTTACTTGATTCTGAGCTTTCATTCCATTCTGGGTAGTGGCCTGGGCTTTGGGCCTAAAAAAGTGGCTTAAATGTCGGGGTCGCTAGCACAAAACTGGAAAATTTAGTCCACAGTCGCTGGCAGGCAGGCCTATGAGAGCGAATTTAGGTCTCTTGTTGCTCCCTTGCCCATAGCATGAGAGCGACTATGGCCTAAGAGGTCTAGAACAACAGTGGGACCTAGGGACAGGTTGTCTGAGTGGCTGACTTATCTCCTGAGGGTTCTGTTAATGATGTTGGATGACTATGGGTGATGTTTCATTGATTCCACTTCCTTAAGGTCACATAGGAGGTCGAATTTGATCATAGTAGCCTCTCATCTCATGTTTACCCCGGTTGGCATTGTTACTTGGGTGGATGTGGGAGGAGGGTGTTACAGACACCACAAGAGCCTGTCATGTATGTTTATTGTAAGTTGCTTTTGGAGTGGAGCCAGAGAGTAGTAATGGAGAAGTTAATTGATCACTTCCTCATTCTGCTATATAAGATATCTTCCTCACTTCCTCATTAGGTTATTTATCATATCTTGTAATGTGTGTATTTGAGGCAACTGTATGTGGAAATTGCTTCACATGCTTAATCTCAGCAGTAATTCACAATTATTGGAATTCCTCGCTAGCACATGTCACCTGAATCTAGTGGTTATTACCCTTGCTACGGGGATGTTTTTAGCTGCAAGTTCTATAAAATGTCATTTTGTTTGTGTTTATTAATTCTCTCTGGTCACTATACATATTAGTTTATTGTGGCAGCACTTTGCATCGATTTAGTAACACCGAGTTAGATGTTCCATTTAATTTTTTTCTTCTTAATGGTGTCGGTTCATAATTAAAATGCTCTAGTATGACAATGAAAAGGTTTAGGTTTGAGAGCAAGAAAAAATGTGTGCAATTGTTCCTAGTGAACGCATTAAAGATTCATTTTGTTTAAGTATTCCTATAAATAATGAAATGCATCCTCCATTATTGCTCAAACTCATTTACAAGAAATTTGTCATGACAACTTTTGTTGGAAAAAAATGTATAGGCTTTATTTGTATAGTTCTCATAGAGAGGAGCACATTATTAAATTTATCATTGGTAGCCATGATTCTCGACGTTCAAAGAGGGAAAATTTTTCATACCAAACAATTTTAGATCTATCATATAGCAACCAAATTTAAGATTTGAATATAATTGCAATTGAGGAAGTGATTTATTGAGTAATAATTTGAATGAAGCATATCTTTAGCTTTTCTAGTATTTCTCTACCAATAGCATATATGTCGAGTTCGAATCACATCCACACATGACATTGATTGAGTGTAAAAACTATATATCCATCTAGGGCTCATTGTTAACGTTTTTCGTGATTGCATACTTAGTTGGAACTTTGAATTGGAATTTGCATGCAACAAATATATTATTTTTCTCTATTTATTGTAAGAAACATTATGAAATTGAGGCTCCATTAAAAGTGAGAAATAATTTAATAAGTAAATATTTATATGACTCACACCCTAATAATTGCTAAGATGTGTGTCTCAAATATGATTCGTATTTATAGTGTGAAATAATTCGCCTTTGTGATAAACAGATTGGTACGTGGTGAAAATTAGATCTACGGTGATTTATTAATGAACTTGTTGCTTGGAGAGAAGCATTAATACTTTTCCATTTAGGCATGCTCCTCATGAAATTATCTTTTAAATCATGTTTGGAAGTGTTTATAGGTTTTTAAATGAGTTTATATTTCAACTTGTGTATATTCACATTACCACTTATTATTTATTATATTCATTGCATACTTAGCTAGAACTCTGAATTGGAATTTGCATGCAACCACCGTATTATTTTGCTCTCAACAGTCGTATTCTTTTTCTTTATTTGTGGTAATAAATATTGTGATGTTGAGCCAACTTCCTAGAGATCTTTGTTTGGCATTTGGAGGAGCTATGCACTATATTTGAATCAGTTGAAGTTGGACTGCCACAATATGGACTTGCAAGTGTGATTATGGAGTGAATATTTTTTGGGCCCGTTAACGTGTGTGGCGATGATATCCCAGTGGATACATAGATTCCAATGTTGTTAACCTTCTGCTCAGCTATGGTTGTGGCAAAGGAAGTATAAGCAATGAGAACATGGTTTATAATCAGATAGTTCAATGCATTTTATGTGTGGAAATTCATTATGTGGAGGTCTTTCGCACAAACAATGATTTTGAAACTACCATGCAGGTGCATTTAAAATTCAATTCATCATTGGATTGATTTCCAAAAAAAATCAAACATATCATTAGAGAACTATAATTAGAGAAGTGTAATTAGACAATTGTTGTTAGTGTGCATATGTGTCTATTATAGCTACTACAACCACCCTCCAAAAAATTTCCCATGCTTTAGTTTTGGAGCCTTCCTTCTGTCGACAGGAGCTCATATTTTACTATTTTGAAGTATTTTTGTTTAGATCAAGGCTTATATTTTTATGATGTGCTTTTGTTTGCTTGTTTTGATACTGATTTGGTCTTTTTAATTCACAAGCTAACCTTCTAACTTGACCTTGCAGCATTGTTGGGCTTGCCTCCAGAAACTGCACAATCTTGGAAGGTCGGCCAACCTCGCCTCTAGAAATTGTGCGATCCCTCTTGGCAGGCCAGCCTTGAGCTTGAGAACTGTACAGTTATAGATGGTAGCCCAACCTTGATTATAGAAATTGTGCAAACCATCCCTTGAGCTCAGAAACTGTGCAATGCACTGAGTCAAGAAGTTGCCCAGTCCTCGGGAATTGCACAATCCTTCTTGGTAGAGTGCATGCAAGTTTCCCAAAAAAGAAAAAAATCAAAAAAATAGGGATCCATTAATTAGTTTCCCGAAGGTGCCACACTTACTATTTTTGGAACTTTCCGCCAAGTGTCATTTTTTCCTTGATTTTTGGCATGCGCATCATAAGCCTCAATCAGTCTGGATCAATTTAATTAATGCCCCTAGAGCTCATTTGTACATTTTATCTTGGAGCTATAGCATTCCCAAGGAGATCAAGGAGCCTTCGCTAGAGTTTGTGGTACTTTTCCGGGTGAGTTTTTCTTTTGTCACCTTATGTCGCTTTTTCTGTTGCTTTTTGTCATTTGGATTCTTAGAGTGTTTTTTTGCTTGTTTATTTTCATGGTTGTTGGTATTTTAATGTATATTAGCTTGTACAAGTTTTTCTTCGGTCCGTCGTTTGCCTTTCACAAGTGTCACATTAGTTTTCTTGTTTTTTCTCATTAGTGGTCGTCGTTGCGGCGGCTCATCTTGTATTTTTGTTTTTCCTTTTGTATGTTAATATTTCTCACTTTTTTGCACTAATATATCCATAATTAGTCATATATGCACTTCACATTGCACCATCACTTAGATCTGGTTGTTTCCCACACTCTCATTGAGAAAAATTTCCCTTCCCTTGACCAATTTTCACCTTGTCTAGTTGCGCATTGTGCAAGTTTGGAGTTCAAGATGCAAGCTTGGCCTATGATACTTTGTAATGTGTAGTACAGGATGACCCAACTGTGCATTGTGCAGTTCCAGGGCTCAAGCCCTCACCCTCGGCCACTGAGACTATGCAATGCATAGTCTCTCCCATAATTTGTCAGGGTTGGACTGTGCATTACTCAGTCTCCAGCATCAATATGCATCATTGGTTGTTGAGACTACATAATGCATAGTTCCCATAGCCAGTCTCACTCCCCTCACTTCCAGAATTGCACAATTTTCCCAATCAATGCATGTGGTTGTGCATGGTCTTGCTTTGTAAGTTTATTTGCTAAAGCTAATTTATTGTCTATCGCGAGTGCTTTTTCCTCTCACAGGTATCGCAGGTGTTGGGAATTTCTCTTCATCAGTCACTATTATCATGGAACCCAAGAGAATTGCTTCAAAGGATACAACAGAGAGTGGTACTAGGCAGGCAATTAGAGTACACTAGTTTACTTGTCAGTGTACTCAGACACTCAATTGTTTGTAGAAAAGGAATCAAATCTCACATGGAAAAAGGTGAATGAAATTTTCTCAGCAAGGACCTTCAAAGAAAATCTAGAAGACCGGTAGGTGTATGTTAATATCTAGAGGTCGAGGTTACACAGGATTGTATGCAAGTACCTAGCATTCCCATGCGCAAATGTTATTAGCTAGATATTGTCTCACACATATCCAAAGACTATGACATTTGGCAGTACCAGCAAACGGAGGCTTGCTTCTTTTCTAGCAATAGATTATCATCTTATGTACCATTTTTCTAAGCTAGAATTTCTCATGGATTCATTCTTCTATGTGAAGACCAATTGCTTGAGCACCAAGGAGATTGTTAAACATTGGGTGAAGAGCTAATGAAGTTCTGATAGACACCCACCAACACATACAATACAAAATCTATCAGGAGGGTCTATCAGTTGTTGATCATCTTATGTTGGAGAATCTACGGTCAGTAGAGCACCGAGACCATTCCTAAAGGGTGGGATTTCTTATTGGAACAAGTTGTGAATGAAGGTAAACCATTCAACTTGTCAGATATGTTGGCTCAGTGGTTTCGGATCCATGTATCTAACACCCTTAGTCCTCCCAAGGGTGGGCAAGCTAGATTTTATATGTCTACATATCGACTGGATGTAATTTGTGCACACAATGCATTTCATGGCATGAATTGGACTTGGACACCATGGGAGTCTGTCGTGTATGTTTATTGCAAGATGCTTTCAGACTGCAGCTACAGAGGAGTAATGGAGAACCTAACTGATCACTTCCTCATTCTGTTATACAAGATAATATTTAAGGAAGAGCCACTTTGCATGTCACATGGGGCAATGGAAGTAGTATTGCAAATAGCAGATTGGTTTGCCTCATCAGATGGCACTTTCCTTATAGTGTTTGGCGGACAGAAGACACCACATGTTTTTCCAAGGTATGCCACCAATAAGTTATTCATGCAAGAAGTTGCATATCATCTCTCCATAGGGTTGTCAGCAGCATTGCACAAGAAGAAGAAATTACCTTGGCGAGCTCTTCCTATGTAGATTGGATTGTACAAGATCAAGAACTTGAAAGTTGTGGATACCTAAGGGAAGACAAAAAAGAAATTTTCATTCGGTACTCAGGAATTCAATCAGTGTGATTTGAGGAGTATTTGTAAAGACCACTGTGCGAGAATCCATTTTCACTGGCTAAGCAGGACCTTTCACTGGCGAAGGAGGATGGATGGAGGAATTGTTATAATGCCTCCAAGTCCCATGAACTGATCAGTTTGGCAAGAGCTTCACAAGTTGCTCTGTAGCAAGAAGGCAATCCAGAGGCAGCACCAACGAAAGTGCATGAAAATGGAAAGAGGAAAGTTGTTCACAGTCCAGGGGGAGAACGAAGCTACAAGATGAAAGCATATCCAACCACTATGAAAGCGAATTTATCAGCAAAGAAGAAGAGGAAACAGAGGGTGCAAGAAGTAGAACAAAAGCAGAGGGAAGAACAGGCACATAAGAGGAAAGAAGAAGAAGAGAAGAATAACAAAGGTAAAGAGTGGAGGAAATAATAGAAGAAAAAGTGCATAAACAAGATGAAGAGCTAGAATGGAACTGACAGTCAGAGGAGGAGAGAAAACAGGTGTAGGACAAAGAGATTTCTATAGATATAGAGAATTTAATTTAAGTCCAAGACATGGAGGAACCGAAGCTATAGAACCAAGATTTCAACGTGATGCCAAGTACACAGGAGGTCACCATTCAGTTTCCCCATCCTCCAACAGAGAAATCTCCAAGCAAGGAAGAGGATATTGTTCCTCTCGATGATGGTCTGGTGATGAATACATACAATATAACCTATGACGAGATTTAGGAAAAGATTGTACAATCAAGGAAGAAACATTTTTCAGACGACCACGCATCTCCTGCATTTATTAGAGAAAGGGTGATCATCACTGACACCAGAATAAATCCAAGTGTCATTGTCGCAGGTGCTTGAAAGTCAAATATAGATTATTTGTTGGCCGAGAACAAGAAATTGGAAAAGAACTTGTAGGTTGTTAGGAAAGAGGTTGAACAGCTTCAAGCAGCAACTCAAAACATAGTTTCCACATAGGTCCATTTGGAAGAACTAAAGGCAACAATACTCAATGAAGTATCGACACTGGGAGAGACCATGTGGAGTCTTTATAAGGAGCTTGTTGTCGTGCATAAGGAAGTTGTCCACTTGCATGGCTTACAAAAATAGTGTAAATATTTTGTCAAAACTCTCAAGAATGTACAAGCTGTCATCATTTTCATGCATGAATGGTCAATGTGATACAAAGGGGCACCACTTGAATTGGGAAATAAAACAAAGCTGGAGAAAGGAAGTTTCAGATGATGATCCAAAACAACAAACAACTTGCCTCATTCATTGGTAACATTTAGGCCTCATATGCGTGGTTATACAACATTCTGGACTTCTTGGTGAATTCCCACAGGATCCTATCAGTCGGCTCACTCACAGAGTTCAAGCGCATGAACCGGGTCAGAGATTGACAAATACTTGGAACAATTAAGACAGGTAACCATCAAAGAAGATCTTGAAGTAAACAGAGAAAATATGCACAAGTACATTGGTGGCCTTGTCCAAATAAACACAATGTTGCTCTTGCTCAAGAAGGAAACAGAAACTGGTTCCAAGTCAGTGTACCCAGATTCCATGGAGGCTAGACTTTGCTTCCATCTAGACACCATCGTACAGTTTGGGGATGTCATTGCATAGTACAGATGATCAGGTGCTCAGTATTTAGCTCACAAATAAAAGTTCTCAAATTGGCTTGAAACCTAAACTACTACATTCGTCTCATCAAGATGATCGCAACGTAATTCGTTTCACTGAAAACGGAGTCCGAATGAGGGAGAAAAGGCCTGTTATTCGTTTTCCTAAACAGTTAAAAAAAAATTGCAGAATAGGACAGAATGATTACATGGTAGTACAGTTAGCATGATGGGAATCTTCTACAATTTTTGTCCAATGAGGATGTGACAAGTGTTACTTCAGGATTCGTCAGTTTGGTTGTGTGAAGGTGAAATTGTCCAATGTCCTCCAAGGTGGAATTATGAGTTCATGGTGAATGTTATGTGGAATTTTTTTTTTGAAATATTGATATATATATTATATATATTTATTATATTATTTTATATGATTTGAATATCATATTATTATTATTATTATTATATAAACCTTATAAATTCCAAATCCGCATATATATTATACAATGTTGCATTTTAAATGTAATGTGATATGGTCAAATTCCAAATTGAATCCAAAGGCAACGAAATATTTGTATGACGCAATGTTTTATTTGGGGTGGCAAAATATATGAAGTGATGGGCGAAGGGTCGGTCGAACTCGTAACCTCCCCCTCCCAACTCCATTGAATAGCCATTAAGCTAGCAGTGGATTCATTACACGATGGCCCCAAAACTTTATTTAAACCTACAGTGATTGTTAACGGCAGAGCAGAGGGAGCCAGCCCTACGGGCCAGTGCACTCACCATACGACCATGCAATGTAAACCATGGCCAGTGCTAAAGGATAAGTGCACTTAGAGCGCCACTAATCCAGATTTAATTTAATTAATATGTTTTTATGTTGGCAGCAGTTTTGGAGGCGTGTCAATTTCGGCGGGATTACCAATTTTGGTGATGCTAACTAGAGTCTTCTCTAGTCTTAGCAGGGTTTCCTAGAGAAACATTGAATGAAGCATATTTTGAGCAATTTTCGACCAAATTGAGCTCAGAAAGAGGTGTTCTTGGCTAATTTGGACATCCTTAGCACATTGGTGAAGGTATCAAGAGCCATAGATCTTTGTAAACAACATTTTTTCCACATTGAGCTAATACAGAGGACCAAGCCATGGAAGCTGGACCAAGGATATGTAGCCCAGGATGAGTGAACTCCTTCATCAAAACACTTTGTTAATGTGTCTCTTTGATGGTTTGCTGCATTGTACATGTTTGATGTTTAGTATTTGTTTCTGAAGCTATTTTGCTCATGAATGTCTTTTAAAACGTAAGGAAATTTACCAGATTGTATGCACAAATAGCTAATGAAACCTCAGCACAAGAAGCAATAAGCATGCACATATTTATAAATCTATAATTTTTATTAACACAGAAAAACTAATCATACAAAAACAGATCAATTTGGTATTAGAGAAAAGGTTGAATTGCTTGATTGCTTGAGTTTCAGCAATTAGGGTTTTAATGGTTGCAAAATTGTGATGCTTACAAAGTTAAAGTTGCAAAAAGGAAAAGGGAAGCTATTGGTTGCAACTCCTAAGGTAATGCCCAGAAGAAGGAGAGTCACAAGGCCACAATCTCCACCACCCAAAGTTCTAATTCCAACTACAATTGAAACTCCTCAAGTTTTGTCTTCAACTAAGATTAAAGAGTTACAAGCAGTACCAATTTTTGAGCCTGAATCGATAACCATTATGTATAGAGAAAGAGAGCATGAAGGTCCCTCTTCAAAAGAGGAATAATTCAAGAAATCTTTCTATACTTTGACTGAGATGGTTAAATTCCTCTATGAAGAGAGGAACACTAGAATGGTTGGAGAGAGTTCTAAACCTCCACATGGAGAAGGAAGCTCAAAGGACAAAAAATATGAGAAAAAGGATTCCAAATAGAATGGTGGAAATACACCTCCATATCCACCATCCTCATCATCTTCCTCATCATCTTCACCATCTCACACAATATCATCTTCCACTACCACCACTAAAACTACCCATACTCATTCCAAAACCCCAAAAGGAAAGACTCCATTACTGAAATTGGACATAAAATTTGAACTTCCCATGTACAATGGAGAGGTGAATGCAGAAAGGTTGGACAATTGGATTCGATAGTTGGAGGTACACTACAGAATTTAGAACCTTCAAGAAGACAACATAAAGATCCAGTTGGCTTCATTGAGGCTAGAAGGAGCTGCATTAGTTTGGTGGGAAGAAAAGACTCAAGAGGAAATCCATGGTAAGATATCCATCACTTAGGTTGAATTTGTTTCTGCAATTAAAAGATAGTGTTATCCTTTAGCCTATATGCAAAAATCCATTATGAGTTGGCAGAAATTTAGGCAACTTAAAGGCCAAACAGTCCAAGATTATACACATGAGTTTAGGAAAAGGGTTGTGTTATGAGGAGTGAATTCAAATTCCCAAGATACACTACTAAAATATATCGGGGGTTTACATTCCTACTTGAAACATATTATTCTTATGTTTAATCCAAATAATTTAGATGAGGTATGTGTGCAAGCCACACACCTTTAATTTAGAGGAAAGAACATTCAGGAAGAGCATAGTAATAGAAAGTAATTCAAGGGTAAGGAGAAAGAAAAGGGTGGAAAATGGAAGGGAAAAAAGAATGCAAGTGTGAAGAAAGAAGGGGAGAAAATCACATGCAAACATTGTTCCAAAGAGGGGCATGATGAAGCCCATTGCTAGAAATTGCATCCTGAATTAAGGCCTAAGAAACAAAACAATAAGGGAAAACAAAAGACGACCACTACCACACAACATGACCTTGGTTCAAATTCTGGTGATGAGACCAAGATTTCATCCATGGTTACAAAAGAAAAAGAAACTATTGCAAGCACTAGCTCATGACATAGTCAAAATAACACTCCAAATGAAGAGTCAAGAATAGAATTGTTTCATGTTAGAGTGATTTCAAATCATAAAAATATTGATACATTATTTGATAGTGGGTCACAATCAAACTTGATTTCAGAAAAATTGGTTAAAAAACTAAACCTTGAATCTATACCTCATCATAAGCCATATCCATTGGGTTGGATAATAAACAATGCAAACTTATAGGTTACAAGGAAGTGTTTATTCAAGTTCGTCGTTACTAAAAAGTTCATTGATGAAGTTGAGTTAAATGTAGTTCCACTTGACACCTCAAGAATCATTTTGGGTAGTCCTTATTTGTATGATAGGAAAGCAATGTTTTATCACCATGACAACAAACACATATTTCTCAAGAATGGGGTGGAGTACATAGTGAGAGCCCATCCCAAAAAGCTAAACATTTCTTTGGTTGATGCAGGGTAGATGAAGAGACTAGTAAATGCAAGTAAAAATTGTGTGCTTCTCATGATCAAGAAAAAGAATGATATTGCTTATGAATCTTTCAAAGGTTGTGATGATAAATTGAAATCTGATTTGTTTGATGTGGTAAGAAAGCATGGTGAGATGTTTCAGGAACCAAAAGGATTACCTCCCATGAGGGGAATTCAACATGAGATTCAGTTGCAACAGGATGTTCCACTTCCGAACATTGGCATGTATCACATGTCTATTATGGAGAGCTTGGAAATCAAAAAGAAAGTTCACGAATTGTTGAGCAAAGGAATCATACACCCATCTACTTTTCCATGTGGTTTGCCCATTGTCTTGGGGCCAAAGAAGGATGGAACTTGGCACATGTGTGTGGATTTTCGTGCACTGGACAAAATCATGGTAAAGAATCATTATCCACTCCCAAGAATTTATGATTTGCTTGATCAGTTGAGGTATGCAAATTATTTCACTAAGTTATATTTATGAAGTAGTTATCATCAAGTTAAGATAGCTGAAGAAGACATTTGGAAAACTGCATTTGAAACTAAACAAGGATTGTTTGAGTGGCTTGTTATGCCTTTCGGTCTTACAAATGCTCCAACTACTTTCATGAGGGTAATGAATGATGTATTGAGACCATTTCTAGATGATTTTGTCATTGTCTACTTAGATGATATCCTCATATTCAGCAAGTCAAGAGATGAACATGTCATGCATGTAAACAAAGTACTTGATGTCTTGAGAAAATAACATTTGTTTTTAAAGATGTTAATGTGTGAATTTGGCAAGACTTATTTAGTGTATTTGGGACACATTGTTGGAGGAGGTGAACTAAATACAAACCCCTCTAAGGTTGAGGTCATTATGAATTGGCCCAAGCCCAATATAGTTACAGAGGTAAGAATATTTTTAGGGGAAGCACAATATTGGAGAAAGTTTATTGCTAATTTTTTTTCCATTGCAGCTCCATTATATGCATTGACAAGTGTTAAGAAATTTTTTCATTGGGGAGATGTATAGCAGAAAGAATTTGATGCTTTGAAGCAAAAGATAACTTCAGCACCGTATTATCCCTTCTGGATATTAGACATCCATTCGAGATTCAAACGAATGCAAGTGATTATGCCATGGGAGCAGTTCTATTGCAGCATGATAAGCCCATTTCATTTCATTCTAAAATATTTAATGGAGTTGTAACTAACTATCCCACATATGACAAAGAACTTTATGCATTGGTACAAAGTGTTAAGAAATGGAAGCACTATCTGATGGAAAAGAAGACCATCACCCATACCGACCATCAACCACTGTAGTATTTATAGTCACAGTTAAAGTTGCGGCAATCATGACATTTCAGATGGATGGGTTTTCTACAACAATTTCATTTGGTTATCAAGTATAAAAAGGGAATCTACAATCAGGTAGTTGATATGATTTCAAGGCCTATTGTAAATTCGTCTATTATACTCAAGCATAGTTCTGTTTTGCATGAAAGTTACATAGAACAATATGCAAATGATAGTGACTTTCAAGAAGTATATGCAAGCTTGAGTCAAGGAAATCAAATTGAAGAGTTGGATTATCATGTACATAACAGTTTGTTGTATCACTTAGGCAAGTTGTGTATTCCACAAGGAGAAAGAAACATTATCATAAGGGAGGCGCACACTTCATTGATTGCTAGACACTTTGGTGTAGGCAAGACAGTAGCGAATCTTCAAAGGTATTGTTATTAGCCACGCATGTTGGATAATGTTTCTCGTTTCATAAGAGGATGTTCTTTATGTGCTACAAGTAAGCCTGGCAATAGGAAACTTGGTTTATACACTCCACTTCTAGTACCTTCACGTCCATGGGAGAGTATCTTAATGGATTTTGTAGGAGGTATTCCATTGTCAAGGAAAGGTCATGATTACTTGTATGTAGTTGTAGACAGGTTCAGCAAGATGTGCATACTAACACCATGTAAAAAGAAAATTACAGCTGAACAAACAGCACATCTTTTCTTCCAAAACATTTGGGTTCATTTTGGTCTTCCTACTTCTATTGTAAGTGATTGAGATTCTCGATTTATTGGGAATTTTTGGTCAAATTTGTGGGATATGATGGACACAAAGTTGAAGAAGAGCACAACCTTTCATGTACAAATAGATGGACAAACCAAGGTGGTCAATAGAAAAATTATTCATCTTCTTAGATGATATTGCAGCAAACATCCCAAGTTGTGGGATAAACAGTTGCACTACGTACATCATGCATACAACAGGGCAAATCATTCTTCCACAAACACATCGCCATTTGAGGCATGTTATGGATACTTGTCAAGATCGCCATTGGACTTCATCTTTGAGAAATATGTTGCCATCAAGGGTCACAGTGACATCGATAAGGCAAGGAAGTTCATAGAGAAAATTCAATTGATACACCATACAGTGTAGGAACAGCTTGAGAAAAGTCAAAGCAACTACAAGGCAAGGTATGACAAACACCGGGTTGATCACAAATTTCAAGTTGGCGACGAAGTTTGGTTATATATTAGCAAAGAGAGACTTCAAGGGGAAGGTAAAAATCTTAAACCAATCTATTATGGTCCTTTTAAAATCCTGGAAGAGATTGGTAACAATGCATGTAAGCTTGATTTGCCTCCTTATATGCAAATATATTGTGTTGTTAATGTTGAGAATTTGAGATTGTTTGAGCCTCCTTTGGTTGATGACCCAGGAGAGCATGTTCAGATGCCATCAATAGATGGCTTCTCTCCATAATATTTATATGAGCTTCAGCAAGATCTCATACTTGACAAAAGAACCAGGACTCCAAAGAGAGGGGATGTTGAATACCTTAAAGTGGGACTCAACAGACAAAAGCCTTCTCAAGACAAATGGTTGCAGACTGAGAAGGTGATGGAGTTGTACCCTCACCTGCTAAACAATTGATAGTATCTTTTGGGGTCCAAAAGGCTTCTAGTGCAGAGGATTGATTAGGTGCTCAGTGTTTAGCTCAAAAATCAAAGTTCTTAGATTAACTCAAAACCTAAACAACTGCGTCCGTCTCATCAAGACGATCGCAACACACTTCATTTCACTGAAAACCGAGTCCGGATGAGGGAGAAATTGCATGTTGTTTGTTTTCCTAAACAGATAAAAAAATTGCAGAACAGGACAGAATGATGACATGGTAGTACAGTCAACATGATGGGAATCTTCTTCAGCTTTTTCCCAATGAGGTTGTGACAAGTGTCACTTTAGGATTCGCTCGTTTGGTTGTGTGAAGGTGAAAACAATGTAAACTTTGAAACGGGAACTTTAACCAAAAAACCCCAAGAAAACATAAAAAACAGTGCTAAAAATGAAAAGTGTTGATGTTGGAATAACACCCTTTTTTTTAGGGTAAATTTTTAAAATGTTTTAAAAATGGGAGTGAAAACCAATTTTTTGTGCAAAAATTATGCAAAAAACACCCTGAAAACGAAAAGTGTTGATACTGGAATCACACATTTTTTTTTCTAGGTAAATTTTTAATATTTTGAAATAATGGCATAAAAGTTTTTCTCATGACTCTGAAAAACATTAAAATTTCAAAAGAAAAATGAAAACATAAAATAAAAAAAAAACAAACATTAAAACAAAAAAAAAAAACAAAAAACAAAAAGAGTAAAAAAAAAATAAAAAACGTAAATAAAAAACAAAAACAAACAAAAAAAGTCAAATAAAATAAAAAATAATAAAAAAACACAATCATAAGAATGTTAAAAAAAAAAAAAAAACAAAATTAACCTATAAAAGATAAGAATTAAAAAACTAAATAAAGAAATAAATAGTAAGAAAAACATGTTAAGCAAAGTCTTTCGGTAGAAATCACATAAGAGAATTTTTTGGTCGACACATTTCGAACCAATAAGTATGGTTCATTATAGGGCCAAATGAAGAGGCAGACCATGGCAAAGGCTTAAATAAAGAGCAATGTAGAGAGATAATTTCAAGTAAGAGCTATATTTGAACAAAATATTTAAATAATAAATATTAATTATTAAAATAATTAAACAAATATTATTAAGTACGACTATATTTCAAAAAAAAAAAACCTATAAAATTAAGTAAATAAAAATAGAAAATTTTAAAAAAATATGAACAAAAAACTAAAAAAAAATTATTAAATTAGAGTTGTTGAATTTCTCTAAAAGAGATATTGGTTCAAGCCTACAAGGAGCAAAGAGATTTGATGTTTGGAGTTATATCCTATCTGGACATCATATTTCTTTAAATACAATGTAATTTTTTAGAAAAGTTCAAGCCCAATGCAATTCTGCCATGCAGACATACACTTAAATCGCTACTAGACTTATGATATTGACAAATTCAAAGTAAAGTGGTATACAAGAGAATGTGCCAAGCTAAACGACAAGTTACACATCTTCAGACCTGAAAAAGTACATAACAATGGTCTGGCAAATCAATAGCGATATCATAATTGCTTTTCCTTCCACATACATACAATTGATCCAAAGGTAAGGACAAGAAAATTTTCAGCTCTAGTGAGCACCAGTGGGTCACTAAAACGAGTGACTACAAGAAGAGACACAATTGTATTAATCCAAAGAAAATACAAAGTTGTTAATTAGAATTCTATTGTCAAACACTATTGTTCCCATAAGTAGTGTTTGTTGTCACATGTGTTTACAGTAGCTATTCAAGTTTCAATTTTATTAGATCAGTTAGAACTTGTTTTGGTTCACAATCAATATATTCTATTGAACTATATGTGTTTTATGTTTTGCAGATAACATAAAGAACAAAATGGTAAATCTCATCCTCTCATCAATAATCACTTTTAAATTGTTTATGTATTCTACTCTTCAGTGAGCCAATGAAGTGTAATTAAGATGGCCATCATTCCAATGTCGGCCAATGGAGTGTAATTTAGATGAACATCATTCCATTTCCAGTTATAGTGAAAAATATTATGTAAAATATTATATTGATAATAAAATGCATATAGAACCTAAGGACGTTGCCATTGTCCTAACTCAATAATCATAAAGTCATCCGATAGAGATCAACCACAAGAATAATGTCAAGCTCTATCATCCAACAATAAGTTTTTCTTTTCAATTAACAAGCTACAAGCTCTTCGGCTGTCGCATAAAATATAAATTCAGGAGTTAAAAGACACTGGGGCCATTATAGCTAAATATGCACCAAGGTTTACTGCTTCACCTGACCATAATGCAAAAAGAAATGCTACAACGCAGTAGCAATGGATTGTTCAGCTAAAATTGGCCACACTTTGATAAATTTACATAAACGTCGAACGATATCAATTGTTCAAAAGTTTTAAACAAACAAGAAACACAGCAGATACATCTAGTTCTTTGATCCTTTCTGTGTTCGAAAAAACAGGACAACTTTTGTAAAAGTCCCAACGCGCTCACCAAAAGACAAGAAATGTGCAAATGATTAAATTAGTTACTGAGGTGTGCTAAAATGCCTTAAAAAAGTGCTTATAGACTTTAACTATATTTATTAAGGACCCCAAGAAAACATAATTTTTAAAATATGCTTATCTTTGAGATTTGAATTGATTTATCTACTTATTTCTACAAACCCAAATGCATTTCATTGAAAGACAATATGCAGGACATACATACAATTGGTTAATGATGTATGTACAACATTAATGATGCTTATTTTAACAGGTCCCTGATAGTAGTCCTTTGCCCCAACTAGAATTTGCAGAGCAAAAGGTTTTGCCCCTAGGTTTGTTATTATCATGTTCTTGTTCTCTAAAAGTTTGCTCCAAGTAGATCCATTTGGTTGACAGAGATAAATCTAAGAACACCATACCTATCTGCTTGCCCCCATACTGTCTCTAACTGTGCCTCAGCACCAACACCACTGTCAAATAGACAGATAGAATCGTCAAGAACTCTAAGAGGACGCTCCAATTCCAATCCAGAATATCAATAATGTTTATATGCTAATCATTCAATGCACATGCAATTGCAGTAGAAGTAATAATCATGCTTCTTTCTTGCTTATGTTCCATTTACTTCATTATAGTAGTGCCCTGGTGAACCTCCCCATTTTTATAGATATTGTTTGTATAGTAAAGAATCCTATATGCAAAAGTGGTTTCCCTGCATCTATGTTGGCCATAATTCACATATTTTTGTAGTCTGATAGTAGCAAAGAGGTGGATGTAATTGATTTGAGAAGCCTAAAGAATGAGGTGTAATTTCTGAATCAGCGTCAAGCAACATTTTCTTCAAATTTCTACACCATTTTCCTTCTCTATAGTCAGTTTTAATAGGAGTTTCAAAGCATGGATTTTTTTCCCAATTGTTACTGCCCACTTGGTGGGCTCCAGTATTGTAGCAATAATGCTGCAACTCCTGGGACTCCCTTCTTTACTTTTATCAACCCAGTAGTTCGTAAAAAACTTGGAAGCGACGGTGTTGTATGCACAAGTACTAGCTCTTGCCGCAGCTGTCACTTGGTTAGCTGGCACAAGTCTGCTAGGGAGCTTAAGCCAACTTCTATGAGGCTCTGAGAAGAACTTTTTTAACTGATGGAATGGAAGCTAACTCAAAGGAAGCTAATCTACTGCAAAAGGAACTGAAAAGCTGAAAGGAATGGGCAAACCCTAGCAAAACCCTAAATTTTACCAGCTAGCCCTATTGACAAGAAAAGAGGATGCAAGCTACTGAAAGAGATTGCCATTTGACATTCTGGAAGGTATAAAATGCATGGTGTCTAAGCTACTTCTAGTAAAATCTGGAGAATAAATAAAAAAAAAATAAATAAATAATAAATAGTAATATATAATAATATATATATAATAATATATACATATAATATATATATATATATATATATATATATTTGTATTTTTGAGTAAGTTGTCAGAATTATCATGCATGTGCTTTAACTGGTTCTTGACTATGCAGAGGCGAGGTGAGGAATGGAACTGGCGAGGTGCTTGCAGGAGGTTGGGAAGGTGATAAGAGGGCCTAAGGGGTCCCTAGCACCCTTCCAGAGAGTTTCACAGTGTTCAGATATCAAGAAACCACTTTCGTGAGCTTCTACAGGAAGTCTACAGGGGTTCTACACGATGTTTTGTAATTTCTACAGGATGTTCTGTAATTTCTACAAGATGTTCAGAAAGGGGATTTTGGAGGGTTGATGAAGGAAGAAAGGTGAAGAAGTGGGTATGGAGGTGAGATGAGGGTTTGAGGAGGTCCAAGACTTGGTGGAGGGAGCTGAGGAGTGGTGAGAATGGTTGGATTTGTTCAAGGAGGGGTAGAGCAATGTTGCACAAAAATATGGAAATTAGGGCAAAGCGAGAGAATGTGGCAAATGTAAGGCAAGAATCTGAGTTAGAGGATGGAGCGGGTGGGATTGATGGAGTACGGGTAGCTAGAGAGGTATGACAGGTGCTCTGCAAGTTATTCTTCAAACTGAACAAACCAAAAACTCGGAAAATCAAGGACCTAGCTTCTTTAACCTAATCTGACCTAGATAACAGCAAAGAAAATGAACAGAAGTTTAATTGCAACGAAATCATGTGAAATAA
>APFE031736807.1:0-21215 GCA_000404065.3 Pinus taeda
TACAATTATGGAGATAGCTTTCACCTCCCTAGAAATGGATCACAAGGAAGTCTCTACGATGCCCTAATCCTAGGCGCTGCATGGAATACCAATAGTTACAAGTCACTCTATTCCTAATTTCATTGGAAACCCCACATATGAGGTCAAGTCAAAGTCATTCAAAACATACCAAAGATATGAGGTCAAGTCAAATAAAGTCTAGGAGCACATAGAAATAATGCAATAACACACTTTAATATGCAAATTTATTAGTGCTTGGTCACCAAAACGAGATCTAAAAGCATGGATCAAGGATGAATGGTAGCCCAAATTTCATGTTGTTTTTCATATTGGAGCGAAATATTTTCTTATGATGGTCTTCATTAATTTAGAGGATCAGTCGAGGGTCTTTGAGAATGGCCTTTATCTCTTGACAATGTGAGTCTTTGCATCCCATTATCATTAATTTAGAGGGCTCATTCAAGGGTCTTTGAGAATGGCCTTTATTTTCTTAACAATGCGAGTCTCTTGATATGATTATGGATGCTTGGTTTCACCCCGGATTTTTTTTTTTTGTAGTAGAGTAAGATCCACATAGCAAGATCCAAAATTTGAATTCACCTTAGGAATCCTTGCAACCACAAATCGCTCCCATGCAAGAAACTTCTATAAATAAAAAGAAAATTTGAGATAACATTATGCAAGACATAACCAAGATCGTAAATTTGAATTCATCTCAGGAATCCTTACGACCACAACTTGAGCCCATGCAAGATGCTTCTATAAGGAAAAAGAAAAACCGAGATAACATTATGCAAGGCATAACCAAGATCCAAAATTTGAATTCACCTCAAGAATCCTTGCAACCACAACTCTAGCCCATTCAAGACACTTCTATAAGGAAAAAAAACCTAAGATAACACTATGCAAGACATAACAGATATGGAGCCTGAAATGCATGATGCAGAGACAATGTTGCAAGAAATCATAATGAAGACAAGTTCTTAGGTAAGGATAGAAGGCTTGGATGAAATGGAAGTAGAGGAGATAACCCTCTCTAAGATAATCGAGTAGCTACAATGCCAAGGAACCAATTCTATTTTTGATGTGAAAATGGCTCTTCTCAAACAATCAAATCTTAGGATTCAATTCACCCTTTTGGAGGAAGTGTTGACTCCCACAACTCCTCAACAAGGTTCTCTTTCTTCTCTTTCTTGGCATTTGAGAGACCCCCTAAAACCAATCAAAGGAGATAAATGATGGGGGAGGAAAACAACATAAGATTTAATACAATAGTCAAGGAATCTTCTAGAGGGACCCCATAAAACCAATCGAAGGGGATAAATGATGGGGGAGGAAAACAACATAAGAGTTAATACAATAGACAAGGAATCTTCTACCCACTTCACATAATATTACATTTATTTCAAGGGTTTTTTTCACTATCCCTCCTTCCTTGTCAATGAAAGTGATTTTGTGGAACATAAGGGGTCTCAAAAGCGAAAAAAAATAAGGACTAATTAGAGACAAAATTAAGAAGGAAAAACCTAACATTATCATCTTGATTCTCATGGAACAATGCATGGTCTATGAATCATATTAAACCTCTTGGAAGTAACTTTTCATGACTCATTGGCAACCTCTAGGATCCTCTCTCGAAAATTTCAACTGATCAGATCAAAAGAGATATGGTTCTTAATGGAAGTAATGGGATGTACCTGCGAGGGGATAAACTTTATTCTCTCAAAAACCTCATTTAGCTTCAACAAATTCACTTGAATGAGAACTTCATTGTTGGAGGGGACTTCAATATGATTACGTGGCTGGAGGAAAAAATGGGGGAGTTCGTAGATTAGGAATTGAAGCATAATCATTCAAAGATGAAATTAGGCATGTAATTAAATTAGATAGAAATGATAAATGGAACCTATACTTGGACAACTACAGAGAAGGAATGCAAGAGACAAGATGGCAAGTTGATATATTTATTTTATCAAAATGATTTTTGGAAAAATACCTCTTTTTCGAAGCTTCCATCTTTCCTAGTGTAGGCTAAGACCATTATCCAATAATGTTAGAATTAGACCTAAAATAAGCTGCTAAAAACTGACCATTCATATTTGATATTTTTTCGTTAACATATCCATCCTTCCTTGTGAAATCCAACAAGTAGTGGTGGGACTTGGATAATGGAAGCGTCTCTCCCATGTTCAACTTTCAACATAGGTTAAAAACTCTAAAAGTTTTAATTAAAAAGTCAAACCATGAAGAATTAGGTAACATCTTCGAGGAAAATAAAATATGGAAACTAAAATGGAATGCATCCAACAAAAAATGACACATGAACGGTGATCTGAAGATTTGTCAAGAAAGGAGGGGGAGGTTCTTTAAAAAATAGGGGAAACATGGAAGCAAGAGGGGACCTTATGGAGGAAACAATCTAGGATCTCATGGCTGAGGGGTGTGGAGAAGAACACTTAGCTTTTGCACACATCAACACTGAAACACATGCATCATTACCATATCTTCTAACATACGAGTAAGTATGGTAAATGAATCTCTCATCACATGGATGTTGAAAACGAACTTACTTCCTTATATAAGAATCTCCTTAAAGAAAATAAAACCTAACAAATTACAAGCCATGGAGAAAAAAGTCACCCACATTTTGATATTCGTCACTAAAGACCAAAATGTGGCTTAGATGAAGGATTTTACCTTGTAGGAGGTTAAGGAAGCATTGATGAGCCTCCTAAAAATTAAGTTCCCTCATCCTCATGGCTTCACCTCAGTTTTTTTCCAAGCAAGTTGGGAATTCTTGGGCGAGGAGATATTATATTTAGTGGAGGAATCATGAAGAATATGCTATATCCTCCCTACTCTAAATTCCACTTTCCTCACTCTTTCTCCTAAATCAGTGTGAGTAATGGACCTAAGTCACTTAACACCTATCATTTGTTTCAATATGGTGTAAAAACTCATTTCAAAGATCATCCCCCATAAACTCTAACCCCTGTTTCCTTTACTCACCTCCAAGGAGTAGTTGGGATATGTTGAGGGTTCTAAAATCCTAGATGGGATCATAGTAGCCCATGAGATTATACACACTATAAAACAATTCATAAAATGAGATATGGTAATCAAATTTGATTCCTCAAAAGCATTTGACAAATTGAGATGGGCTTATCTTCTTTGAATTTTGAAAGCCTTTGGTTTCTTTGATGATTGGGCTAAATGGGTGGCTTCCTTATTTTCCTTCCCTTACATCTCTATCCTTATCAATGGATTCTCCTCCACCTTTAGTTCCTCTTGAGGTATCCGCCAAGAAGACTCACTCTCCCATTGTAGTTTTTCCATTTTTGGTAAGAGCCTCAAGTGTTTTCTGAGATCTTCTATGCTTGATGGTGTCCTATGTGACATTTGTCTCAACAACTAGTTGGCACTAATAACTCAACAGCAATTTGTGAATGACACTATGTTCATAGGCATGCCCTTCATTCAAGAAGCCTTGGCCTTCAGGAACATTTTGAATGACTTTATGCTATCCTTTGGTACTAAAATAAAGCCCAACAAGTCCCAAGTCCTCTTCTTCAACACCCATCATAGCATTCAAACCCATCTGGCATGGAAAATTATTCAAGGGAGAGATATTTTGGATATACTTTCCTCCAAAACAAACAATTCGACATTCAGAGCCTTACGTTATCTAGAAGTATTAGTTCTCCTCAAATCGGTGCTTCAATCACTCCTAATTTACAAAAATTTTGCCCTAGTTGCACCAAAAGTCATCTTGAGCTCAACACTTAACCTAATGCGCTCTTTTCTTTAGGAGGATTGGCCCAGGAAAATAAGTGGCCACTCATGTCTTCGATTTTTCTCTACCTTGCATTTATTGTTACGTAAAATGTTATAATTAAGTTATCTAATATATTATTTTCATTATTACTTTATTTTAATAGTTTTCATAATTAATGTTGTATGAAATGTATTAAATGATGTTATATAAATATTACAATTGTTATTAGGTAGAATTCTATAATTAATGTTTTATATACAAACAAAATAAGGGGGTTTAATTAATTAATAAAATCAACTCATAAGAGTTAGGAATATATGCTGGAAATGCCACAGAAACATGCTCTGTAATGTTAATCATCTAGCTTTCGGGTTTACATGTGTTACAACCCTAAAACCTTTGTAGATTTTCCCTACTGAACTCTAATATTTTGTGACGACTTGATTTTAGCTTAGTTCTGGCAAACCTATGGCCCCCTCATCTGGGGAGGGGATGCGCCCCCCTCCTACAACAATGTAGTCTTTGGAGATGCTAAGTTTAGGAAGAAGGTGGCAAAAAAAACACCTCATCAATCCCCCCACTAGCAAATTCATCACAAGGAGGTTGAAAATATTATCAAATCTTATGCGTTGTATGGAAAAACAATATATCAAGCCACTTTGTTCAAAAATTCCTTGAAAACCCCAGATACGAGGTCATGTAAGATAAAATATTAGAGTACCAATGACAAGGGCTTAAGGCCAAAATCAACATATTTTGCAGCGATTTCTTTAATAAAATAAAAGGGCCATGGAAATAGACTTGAAAGCATGGCTGGTAGAAAAATATTAGAAGGAATTTGGGCCTATAACAATGTTTTCATATTCTCATGACTTGTTTTCAATTGTAGGAATTATATCCTGTCATGACAGGATGATGATGGTGCAGAAGAAGGAGACCATGCTAGATGACACCTATGAAGCTGAAAGATAAAGTTGTCTCTTGAACAAGAAGATGAAGGCGAACTATCTTCATGACTTATGAAGGAGGAAGATAGAGGGCATGAACCATCTCTCAAGAAGACAAAAGGATAACAACATGAAGAGTGGCTTGACATTTCCACATCATCATTAAGTCCATGTCATGAGTCTCAATTCATGTCTTGTCAAGATGCCAATTCAAGGTGTCAAGTGAGTCCTCATGTGCCACATCATTTGTGGATGTAATTATGTATTTTTCAATAATATAAGAAATTTAATGTAAATTGAAAGTCCAAGAGTCATCAATAGAATCTGAAAGGTCATGGAGAAGTTAAAGAGTCATGAGGAAAGTCCAGGAGTCAAAAGGGAGGTGAAATGTCACCCCATTTGTTGTATATACACCCTCATAGCTCAAGAAAAGAATTTTTCCCATTGGCTCGTCCCACTAGGTATTAGATATGAAGATAGTTGTTTGAAGGAGAAAGTGATAGCTCTTACACTCCACTATTGGAGATAGTGGTGTTCAGTGTACCAATGTATCTTGGAACATTTTCTTAATACTTGAAGCTCATTAAGCGATCACACTTTCATTTGTGTGACATAAATGTCATAACAATATTTTTTGAATGTTTGCGATATATGTTTTTCTCATATGCACTAAATAAATTGAACTATTTCAGTGGCTTTGGTGTGTATCTTGTTGAAGGTGTGTTGTACTTGTTTTAATGATCATTTCTTCTTTGTGAACTATTTCGCTAGTTGATCAACTATTCTTTCATATATATGTGCTTGTCTATATTTATTATATTAGTACTGTTACTCTTTTCTTGAAGGCGCGCTTCTATTTTCCCTTCAGTGAAAGAACCTTGATATATTCTACAACTAAACATTCCACAAGGCATACTCACTTGTTCATTCAAAACACATGCATATTAATCTTTTGTGCTAACCATCGTAGCTAAGGAAACCTTTTAAGAATCATGGCAATCGAGCCATAATTTTGGAAGGGATCCTACTCACAATGGTGTGAAGTCTAATTGGGACTTTTCATCAGGGAGACCCGCTTGCATGTTGATGGGATCCAACACCATAAACATTTTGGCACTAGAAGGAGGGAAGTTTCATTTTTATGGCTAATAAATCACAACATTATAAAAAACATACTTCCACGCAAGGTCGTAATGTCCCCATTTTCCACTCCAACTCATACTCCTGAGAGAGAGGAAACTTATCATCCTAGTATGGGACAAGAATTTGAGGCGACTTAGGACCAAATCTAGACCATCCTACTGATTACTATTCAATTTGTGAGAGCTCTTGGTTTACTCCATGTTGCTTCTATTATACCCCATCAACTTGTAAAGAAATAAACAACTCTGAATGGTGCATTTGTTTCTTTGGTGGAAGATTTGGTTATCACAACCCTTGAGGAGTCAGTTGGTCCTATAGAAGGAAAATGTTAGGAAGGGGAAATGCAACTTGTTAAGGAGATGTTGGATAGTGAAGGGGAATATTTTCAGTACTCTGATGAGGAACATCTTAATTATAATGTAGTTTTTTCTAGTTTTATTCCTATATTTCTAAAGTGTAAGCAACAATATACATCCAATGTAATAACCCAAATGAAAATATATTTGAAAATGAATAATAAATCTTTATTGATAACACTTGGTGAAGCAGATACACAAAAGGGCCCGCAAATCCCCTCCATGTGATGGGTCATTTTATGTCCTTGATGCTTCAGTAATCAATTATCTCTCTCAATGTGTGAAAAACCAAAAACAATGTGTAGAGCTCAAATGGGAGCTCAAGTGAAAAGAGACAGTAATGGTAAAAATGATAATGATCATGGTGAAGAATGAATAGAAAATCCTCCTACTTATAACAAAGTATTGGGTTGATCTTGATAATGGAAAATGATAAAATAATATTGAGCAAATCAAGATCTAACCATTAGGAATAATTTATTATATTTTTTGGAGAGGGAAAAGATATTCAAAATGGTCAAATATCTTTATCTAGAAATAATAAACAAATAGAATGATTTATTAATTATTTTGCGAGGATTAAGAATGGTGTGAAATTGAAATAATTATTAAACAATGATTTAACAATTATTGCAATAATAGAATTAACGAATAATAAATAAATAATGATTTATTTCATTATTCCTATGTAATTTAGTCAAATGTGAGAAGGAATAATTATCAAACAATTATTTAATAATTATTCCTAGAGAAAATTATAAATAATGATTTATTCAATTCTTCCCATGAGTTTTTTGAGTTTTTTTTAATGAGAAATAATTTAATAAAATGGTTTGCTAAATTACTTCCCATGGTGAAACTGATTTTACTATGGTAAAATAAATCCTACAAGGTGTATTTCGATCCACCTAGTTAGAAATGGTCAGGTGATCATTTTTTAATAATAACAAAAACCCTAAAACCTTTGCAAATTTTCCACACCTCACTCTAATATTTTTCTAGGACTTAATTTTTAACATGATTCTAATCAACCTATGGCCTCGTCATCTAGGGGAGAGGGTGCGTCCCCTCCTACCAGAGTGTAGTATCGAGAGATGCTAATTCTAGGAAGAATGTGGTGGAGGCAGCACCTCATCAATCCCCCCACCGAAATTCATCACAAGGAGGTCAAAAATATGCACCAATCATGGGCACCACATGGAAAAGCAATATATCAATCTGTTGTGTTCCAAATGTCCTTCAAAACAACATATATAAGGTCAAGTAAGATAAATTGCCGGAGCACATAAAATCGATTCAGGGCCACACATTAATCTTCAAATTTATTGGATGTTAGCCACCAAATCAAGATTTGGCCTCATGGATCAAGGCTAAATGGAAGCCCAAAGTGAATGTTGATTTGCAGATTGGAGCCAAAGGTTTTCTTATGATGATATTCATCAAGTGTTGCTTCTTGTATCCTCATAATGTGCTACCAATTATTCCGTAAAAATTGCCCAAGTAATAAATTGTTTATGAGATCAAAGCCATTGATACCATACAAACTGATTTGGTTCCAAGTATAAAGTTGCCAGACGTACCTTTTGTGTGTTTTGCACATTATTGAGATCGAAAAATTTCTCCATCTGTAATATCCATGTTGCGGGATCCTTGCCATCAAACTTCCTCATATCGATTTTTGGAATATGGTGGGTCTTCGATCCAGCATTAGAGTCTATGAAATAATGATTAACATTTCTTTTGTTCTCATCATGAGTTTCTTTTACTACGCTTTCACCCATAGTGACCCTTTATTGTAGCAACGTATTCATACTTATCCTCAACTCTTCCATGTCTGTCTTCAAATATATCTTCAAATCATCCACCTTAGCTTCCACGTCATTCATCTTAGCTTCTACACCTTTCTTTAAGCAATCCATCTTAGATTATGTTCCTTTTTGTGCAAGTGACACTTGTTGCACTTGGTCTCGTAATTTTGATATATCATGTTGCATTTCTTCCTCTTCTTCATTAATCATGCTAGAGATTTCAGGTCGCCTACTAGGTGTTTCCATTTTCTTTCTTTGGGGCATCAATTACTGATAATAATGCTTCACTATGACGTTTGAATTCCTTTAAAATAATTTTTCAAACCAAGCTTAAGAAAACATTTAAAAAAATATACACACCTTTTTTCACTTTGTAGGAGCTCGATATTGCCTCTGATGTATCTCTATAATTTTAGATCATCGAGTTCTAAAATTGCGACCTGTGGTAGCCCTCTTTGTCCTCTTTCCAATGCCACCAGTCAGACCCCAACTGGATTCTCCAATGAAGAGTTATGCCAAATCTCCCACAGTGACCTGATTATAGACTAATTCATTAGAGCAAACTTGTACTACGTGCCACCTATCCCTGTTTCGAACTTTGGCTCTAAAAGCTATATAGAAGAAACTACAGTCTGTCCTATTTCTGTATCGTTTTATGCAATTTCAATCTGATGCTCAGAGAAAAAGGTATGATGATTTTCCCCAGGTCACCTATTTGTAATGCAATTCAGGACTCTACAAAAAGACCAACTTCCTCAGATGATATATCCGCAAATATAGCGCGAAAAGCTCTGAAATTCAGACCCGAGCTGCAACGCGATGTCTTCTCAAATTGTTTTTTGTTTCAACTTCTGAAATGTCGCAGAAAAAAGTTATAGCGAAAATGCCACGATGACCTGTTTGAAGCAGCGAAACCCTAGAATCCAAAGCTCTGATACCAAATGTTATGAAACCAGCTCAAGAAAAGATAGAGAAGATAGATCAATGCCTTAGAATTCAGCCTCTTCGAGGGGGCAACCTCCTTTACATTACATAAATGAACAATTCTTGGATGATTGAAATGATAAAACCTCCTTTCTATATATAGGAGTCTCAAGAGTCACAATATAAGCCAGCCGACCTAACAATAATAATATAAAGCCACAAAAATAACAATAGAGGGATTCTATGGGGCATAGTAATAACAATATGGGGACAATAGGGGCACAACAATATTAATAAGGGGTACAACTACAATAGTAATGGGGTAATCACTAGTATTATAGGGACCCAACAGTTTAGGGTTTAAAACCTTATAAAATTCTTAGGGTTTAGGGTTTAGGTTTTATGGTTTATTTTTGAGGATTATAACACATTACTAAATTTTTTTAATAAACACTTTAAAAAAGGTTACAAACACCTTTTAAAATGTTATAAAATGCTTAGACTTTAGGGTTTAGGAATTAGGATTTAAGGTTTAGGGTTTATAACACTTTAGTAAATGATTTTAATGAAGACTTTAAAAAGTTACAAAACATTTTTTAAAGTGTTATAAAATGCTTAGGGTTTAAGGTTTATAATGCTTTAGTAAATACTTTTAATAAACACTCAATAGAAGTTACAAAATGCTTGTTAAAATGTTATCAAATACTTAGGGTTTAGTGTTTAAAATGTTATAAAATTCTTATAGTTTAGGGTTTATAACACTTTAGTAAATTCTTTTAATAAACCCTTCAAAAAAGTTACAAACTACTTTTACAAATGTTATAAAATGCTTAGGGTTTAGGGTATAGGGTTTATAATGCTTTAAAACGCTTATGGTTTACGAGTTAGGTTTTAGGTTTTAGGGTTTAGGGGTTATAATGGTTTGGTAAATGGTTTTAATAAACAGTTAAAAAGGTTACAAAACACTTTTAAAAAGTTATAAAATGCTTAGGTTTTAGGGTTGAGGGTTTAAGGTTTACAACACTTTAGTAAATGCTTTTAATAAACATTAAAATAGTGACAAAACACTTGTTAAAAGGTTATAAAATGCTAAGGGTTTATGGTTTAGGGTTTACAGTTTAGTGTTTAGGGTTTATGATTTAAGGTTTCAAATGTTATAAAATGTTGAGGGTTTAGGGTTTATGGTTTACCATTTACAACACCTTAGTAAATGCTTTTAATGAACACTTAAAAGAAGTGACAAAACACTTGTTAAAATGTTATAAAATTCTTACGATTTTAGGTTTAGGTTTTAGGGTTTATGGTTTATAACACTTTAGTAAATGCTATTAGGGTTTAGGTTTTATGATTTATAACACTTTAGTAAATGATTTTAAGGTTTTTGTTTTAGTTTTTAGTTCTTAGGGTTTAGTTTTTAGGGTTTATAACACTTGAATAAATGCTTTTAATAAAAAATTAAAGGAAAGTTCTAAAATACTCGTTAAAATGATATAAAATGCTTAGGGTTCAGTGTTTAGGTTTTAGGGCTTAAAATGTTATAAAATTTTAGGGTTTAGGGTTTAGAGTTATAATGATATAGTAACTACTTTTAATAAACACTTAAAGGTAGTTATAAAACGCTCGTTAAAATATTATAAAATGTTAACTATTTAGAGTTTAACAATCAAAATGTTATAAAATGCTTTGGTTTTAGGGTTTAGGGTTTAGGTGTTAGGGTTTATAACACTCTAGTAAATGTTTTTAATAAACAATTAAAAAAAGTTACAGAAACCTTATTAAAATTTCATCAAATGCCGAGGCTTTAGGGTTTATAGCAACTTAGTAAATTCTTTCAATAAACAATTAAAAAAAAGTTACAAAATGTTTTTTAAAATGTTGTAAAATTCTTAGGTTTTACGGTTTAGAGATTAGGGTTTAGGGTTTAGAACATTGTAGTAAATTATTTTAATGGACACTAGAAAAAAGGTTACAAAATACTTGTTAAAATGTTATAAAATTCATAGGGTTTAGGGTTTATGTCTTATGGTTTTAAATTTTTTTAAATGCTCAGGGTTTGGGGTTTGGAGTCTAGTTGTTTAAGGTTTAGGGTTTGTAACACTTTAGTAAATATTTCTAGGGTTTATAACAACTTAGTAAATGATTTCAATAAGCACTTTAAAAAATGTTACAAAATGATTTTTAGAATGTCATAAAATTATTTGGGTTTAGGGTTTATAACACTTTATTAAATGCTTTTAATAAACACTTTAAAAGAAGCTACAAAATGCTTGCCAAAATTTTATAAAATTATTAGTGTTTAGGGTTTGGGATTTATGATTTATAACACTTTACTAAATGTTTTTAATAAAAACTAAATTTGTTTTACGAAAGGCTTGTTAAAATGTTATAAAATGCTTGGAGTTTAGCGCTTATGTTTTGAAATGTTATAAAATGCTTAGGGTTTAGGGTTTAGGGTTTAAAATGTTATAAAATGGTTAGGGTTTATGGGTTAGGGTTTATGGTTTAGGGTTTAAGGGTTATAAGACATTCGTAAATGCTTTTAATAAATGCTTATAAAAAGGTTACAAACCACTTAAAAAAATATTATAAAATGGTTAGTTTCTAGGGTTCATGGTTTATCTTTTATATTACTTTAGTGAATTCTTTTAATAAACACTTAAAAAAAATTACAAAATGCTTTTTAAAAAGTTATAAAATGCTTATCGTTTAGGGTTTACGGTTTAGCATTTAAAATGTTATAAATTGCTTAGGGTTTAGGTTTTAGTCTTTAGAGTTTGGGTTTTATAACACTTTATTAAATTGTTTTAATAAACACTTAAAACAAAGTTACATAACCATTTTTAAAATGTTATAAATTTTTTTGAGTTTAGGGTTTAGGGTTTAGGGTTTATAACACTTTAGTATATTGTATAAATCAACACATAAAAAAAGTTACAAAACACCTTTTAAAATGTTATAAAATTCTTAGGGTGTAGGGTTTATAACACTTTATTATGTTTAGGGTTTAGGGTTTATAATTCTTTACTAAATGCTTCTAATAAATACTTAAAGAAAAGTTACAAAACACCTGTTAAAATGTCATAAAATGCTTAGGGTTTAGGGTTTAGGCTTTAGGTTTTATAATATTTATTAAATGTTTTTAATGAAGTCTTTAAAAAAGTTGCAAAACACTTATTAAAATCTTATAAAATTCTTAAGGTTTATTGTTTAGGGTTTAGGGTTTAAAATGTTATAAAATTCTTGGGTTTTAGGGTTTAGGGTTTATAATACTTTATTAAATGCTTTTCATAAACAATGAAAAATGATTTGTGAAACACTTTTTAAAATGTTATAAAGTGCCTAAGGTTTAGTGTTTACGGTGTAAAAATGTTATAATTTTTTTACTGTTTAGAGTATATGTTTTAGGGTTTAGTTTTTATAACACTTTAGTGAATTATTTTAATAAGCACTTAAAAAAAGTTACAATTTTTTTTTAAATGTTATAAAATGCTTATGATTTAGGGTTTAGGGTTTATTGTTTAGCGTTTATTGTTTATAACACTTTAGTAGATTATTTTATTAAACACTTAAAAATAGGTGACAAAAAACTTCTTAAAATGTTGTAAAATGCTTAGGGTTTAAGATTTAGGATTTATAATGTTATAAAATGCCTAGGGTTTAAGATTTAGGATTTATAATGTTATAAAATTCTTAGGGTTTACAGGTTAGGGTTTAGGGTTTAGGTGTTACACGAGACAATCCCTATTGCAGACAAGAGTGATCTCCCTAGGTCGTAGATGGAAACTAGAAACAATCATGACAAATGAGCTGACTCTTTCCCAAAGTTGAACTTGTTCAAATTATAAGTAGTATAACTAATGGATAAACCTCTTACTGGTTTTACGAAATGCCTCATTAACATCCCTTACTGTGACCTAATGCAATTCTTCAATGCTTGATAGGACGTTCAAACATAAACCATAAAAGGATCAAAAGAACATGTGATATAATAATCCAAACAACTTATCCCTATTATCCAGGAAATTAAGGATTGAATTTGCCTTAATAAATATAATAAATAATTACAAATCATTCATCATTCACAAAATATAAAATCTTGATGAGAGAAATTTCTCATTTCGATTAATGAGAAGATGAGAGGATCCTTACAACCTTTGCCTTGATGTCGTGAGGTCCCTCCCAAATGCCTTCAATATCCTTCTTAGATGACAAGCTCTCCAATCTCAAACTAACAACATAGGTTTATATTGTTTGAATAATTACCTCCTTCCATCTGTCAAACCTCTAGTCCTCTTATGTACCAAAGGGGAGGAAGTTTTATATCCCTAAGAAGAGGATGAACATCGTTTATTGAGGGATGAGGTTAGCAAGAGAAAAGGGATGGTAATTCATCTTGAGAGGATTATAGCTTGAATAGTCATCACTTGGAAGCATTTAGATGGGAAATACTCCACCAACTATGTTTCTAGGATGTACTTTTTATTTTTACTTTCTAGAATTCACTTACGTGGTTTTATAGTTATAGACAGAGTGCAGCTTTATGTTGTTCTCAGATTCAATTTCAGCGCTTACGCAGGAAACTCTAGAGAAATCGGTGGAGATGGAACTTAACAAGGTGTGAGAGCTATTTGACCCAAATTTCTCATGCATTTCAGAATATATTGAGTTCTTTGACTTCTAAGGGAGCTAGTTTAAACATGTTCATAGATGGTAAAAATATCCATAAACTGATCAAGTGTCATAGCACCAAATTGATGTGTAACTTTAGGGTTTAGGGATAGTAAAACATGATTAAATTACTTCAATAAAAACTTAACAAAAGGTTACAAAACACTTAAAAAAGGTTATAAAATTCTTAGGTTTTAGGGTTTAGTGTTTAGGGTTTAAGGTTTACAACACTTCAATAAATGCTCTTGATAAACATTCAAAAACAACTACGAAACACTTGTTAAAATGTTATAAAGTGTCAAGCATTTAGGGTTTAAGGTTTAGAGTTTAGGGTTTAGGTTGTAGGATTTAGGGATTGAAATGTTATAAAATTCTTAGGGTTTAGGCTTTAGGTTTTTGGATTTTAAATGTTTTAAAATGCTTAGGGATTGGGGTTAAGGGTTTGGGGTTTAGGGTTTGAAATTTTATAAAATGATTAGGGTTTAAGGTTTATAATATTTTTTCAAAGGATTTTAGTAAACACTTAAAAACAAGTTAGAAAACACTTGTTGAAATGCTATAAAATGCTTAGTGTTTAGGGTTTAAAATGTTACTAAATTGCTAGGGTTTAGGGTTTACAACACTTTAGTAAATTCTCTTAGGGTTTAGGGTTTATGATTTATAACACTTTAGTAAAAGCTTTTAATGTTGAGGTTTTAGGATTTAGAGTTTAGGGTTTAGGGTTTGTAACACTTGTTAAAATGTTATAAAAGGCTTAGGGTTTAAAATGTTATAAAATTATTAGGGTTCAGGGTTTAGGGTTTAGACTTTATAATGATTTAGTAACTTCTTTTAATAAATACGTAAAAAAGTGTTTAAAAACACTTGTTAAAATATTCTAAAATGTTTATGGTTTAAGGTTTAGGGTTTAGGTTTTATGGATTATAAAGCTTTAGTAGATGATTTTAATAAACAGGTAAAGAAAGTTACAAAACACTTGTTAAAATGTTATAATACTCTTAGGCTTTAAAAAATTATAAAATGCTTAGGGTTTAGGGTTTAATGTTTATAACACTTTAGTAAATAATTTTAATAAACACTTGGAAATTGTTACAAAACATTTTTAAATTGTCGTAAAATTCTTAGGGTTTAGGGTTTAGGGATTAAGGTTTAGGGTTTATGACACTTTAGTAAGTTATTGTAATAGACACTTAAAACTTTTGTACAAAATAATTGTTAAAAGGTTATAAAATGTTTAGTGTTTAGGGTATTGGTTTAAGAGTTGAGGGTTTAAAACGTTATAAAATCCTTAGGGTCTAGGTTTTAGGGTGTAGGGTTTTAAATTTTTTAAAATGCTTAGGATTTGGGGTTTGGAATTTACGGTTTAGCGTTTAGGGCTTAAAATGTTTTAAAATGCTTAGGTTTCAAGGAATAGGTTTTATCACACATCAGTAAACCTTTTTAGGATTTAAGTTCTATGGTTTACAACACTTTATTAAATTCTTTTAAGGTTTAGGGTTTAGGTTTAGGTTAAGGTATTAAAAAAAGTTACGAAACACTTTTTAAAATGTTATAAAATGCTTAGATTTTAGGGTTTAGGGTTTATAACACTTAATTAAATACTTTTAATAAACACTTAAATAAAATTTATAAATCACTTGTTAAAATGTTATAAAATGCTAAGTGTTTAGAGTTTAAGATTTATAACAATTTAGTAACTGCTATTAATAAACACTTTAAAAAGAGTTATAAAACACTTTTTAAAGTCTTATAAAATGCTTAAGGTCCAGGTCTTAGGGTTTAGGGTTTAAAACATTACAAAATCCTTTGTGTTTAGATTTTATAACACTTTACTAAATGCTTTGAATAAACACAAACAAAATTTACAAAACGCTGGTCAAAGTATTATAAAATTCTTAGTGTTTAGGGTTTACAAAGTCATAAAATCATTAGGGATTATGGTTTAGGGTTTATAACGCTTTAGTAAATGCACACTTAAAAACAGTTACAAGAGGTTTGTTAAAATGTTATAAAATACTTACGGTTTAGGGTGTTGAGTTTAGGGTTTATGGTTTATAGTTTAGGTCTTAGGGTCTAGGGTTTATAACACTTTAGTAAATTATTTTAATAAACACTTAAATAAATTTACAAAACACTTGTGAAAATGTATGAAATGTAGTATTTTGGGATTAGGGTCTAGGGTTTAAAATGTTATAAAATTCTAAGGGATTAGGATTATAACACCCTGGTAGATGGTTTTAATAAACATTTAGGACAAAGTTACAAAACTATTTTCAAAATGTTATAAAATGCTTAAGTTTTAGGGTTTGGAGTTCAAGGTTTATAATGCTTTAGTAAATGCTTTTAATAATCACTTAAAAAAAGTTACAAAATGGTTTCTAAAATGTTATAAAATGCTTAATGTGTAAGTTTTATGGTTTAAAATAAATACTTAGGGTTCAGGTTTTAGGGTTTACGGTTTACGGTTTATAACACTTTATTAAATGATTTTAATAAACACTTAAAACAATTTAGAAAATGCTTCTTAAAATGGATAAAATGGTTAGTGTTTAGGATTTAAAATGTTATAAAATGATTAGGGTTTAGTGTTTATAACACTTTAGAAAATTCTTTTAAGAAACACTTAAAAAATATACAAAAATTTAAAATGTCAAAAAATGCTTATGGTTTAGGGTTTCGAGTTTATGGTTTATAACAATTTAGTAAATGCCTTCAATAAGAACTTAAAAAAAATTACAAAGTCCTTGTTAAATTTTATAAAATTCTTAGGATTTAGGGTTTAAAATGTTATAAAATGCATTTTAGGGTTTAGGGTTGATAAAACTCTAGTATATGATTTTAATAAAAACTTAAAGAAAAGTTACAAAACGCTTTTTAAAATGTTATAAAATTCTTGGTGTTGAGGGTTTAAGGTTTAGGGTTTAAGATTTCAAATGCTATAAAATGCTTAGGGTTTAGGGTTTAGCAGTTATGGTTTATAACTCTTTTGTAAATTATTTTAATAATCACTTTAAAAAATTTATAAAATTCTTTCTAAAATGTTAAAAAATACTTTGGGTTTAGTGTTTAGGGTTTATAACACTTTAGTAAATGTTTTTAATAAACACTTTAAAAAAAAGTTACCAAAGGCTTGTTAAAATTTTATAAAATGCTTAGGGTTTAGGGTTTAAAATGTTATAAAATTATTAGGGTTTAGGGCTTAGGGTTTTAAATGTTATAAAATGCTTAGGGTTTAGGGTTTAGGGTTTATAACACATTATTAAATGCTTTTAATAAACACTTAAAATAATTTATAAAATGCTTCTTAAAAGTGTAATAAAATGCTTAGAGTTTAGGTTTTAAAATGTAAGCCCTAAACCCTAAGAATTTTATAACATTTTAACAAGCCTTTGGTAAAATAAATTTATTGTTTGTTAAAAGCATTTACTAAAGAGTTATAAACCCTAAACCAGAGACCCTAAACCATAAGCATTTTATAACATTTTGGCAAGTGTTTTGTAGCTTTTTCAAAGTTTTTTTAAAATTATTTAATAGTGTTATAAAATCTAAAACTGAAGAATTTTATGACATTTTAAAAATAATTTTATAACTTCTTTTAAGTGTTTATTAAAATCATTTACTAGGTTTTTCTAAACCCGAATGCTAAACCCCAAGGAGATTTACTAAAGTATTATAAACGATAAGAATATTTACTAGTGTTATAAACCATAAACTTAAACCCTAAGAATTTTATAACATTTTAAATCCTAATCCCTAAACTCCAAACCCCAAACCCTAAGCATTTAAAAAAAAATTAAACCCTAAACCCTAATCTCTAAACCCTAAACCATAAAACCAAAGCATTTTATAACACTTCAGTTGCTAAACCCTAAACCCTAAATATTTTATAATATTTAGTACATATATTACTTCAGTATTAATACATACATTGCGTGCCCATCCAAATTTTATCATACTCTTGAATTTCTGTATTTCTCAGAGCACTTTTGGTACACAACATTTGATCTTGTTCACAAGCAACACATCTCTAAGCAATCGTAAGATAATTTTACTTCACTACATGGAATCATTACGATAAGTATTATATTGTATTGTGTTATGGAACCGTTGAAACGAATTTAAACGAACATGCCCAAGGAGTGGTTGTCCTATGTGACAGGTACCGAGAGTAGTGGGTGCTTGGATAACATCCAAAGTTCAAATGAATTTATGCCAAGTAATGGGCGTGTGTAGTTTGTTATAATCTCGGACAGATTCCATTACTGTAGAGTTTGCTATAGGCATATTCGCACAAAAGCATATTCCCTGACAAAAGCAACATATTACAATAAATCAATTTATCAAACTTGAATAATGGCCATTTGCGTTTATATTAGGGAAACTATGAAAACTCTGAGTTACACTAATAATGGCCACTTGCATTTATATAATGGAAGCCATGAAACCTTGGAGTCAATGAAAGATTCAAAGGGCCTGGGAAGGGAATATAATCGCTGAAGGAAGTGGGAGAGGAGTGTTTTATTTGGAAAGGGTGAAAACGACAGAGCTCTTTACAAAACCAAGAGACGATGGATTTCATTATAAAAAAGGGGAACACATGTTAATAATAAAATGCCATCATCATGTGGGTTGTTGGGCAGGTTAATCCTGAGGCTCAAGGAAGTGGCTACATCAATATGAATAGGCTATTCTGAAGTAGAAATGGGCGACCATTAATATTGAGAGACACACTGAACCCAATTCTCGTACCGTGCTACGATTTACGCAACAGTTCACCGTTCTTGTTCACAGAGGCATGCGCAAAGCACATGGAGAATTACAATTTCAGTATGTGGGAAGTTTGTCATGTGACCATGTGCTCTCCAGGATTTTAGATGCCTATTCCCATTAAGTCTGTGGATGGGCAAACAACAATTGTGGGAATAGGTGGAGGTTTCGTGATGAACAGTCCTGCAGTGGCAGCCATTACTCATGTGTTGAATAATAAGGTTGACTTTGCCTCTGTTAATGGGGTGGATGATATCTTGGTATCGTCCATGGGAGCGGGAGCAATTGATTGTCCATAAAAAAGTGCAGAATAGTGGAATGGGCCGATTATGAATATTGTGAGTGAAGAAATCTCAGATATTGTGGATCATGTATTCAACATGCCTTTTGGTGATAGTCCACAAAACTATGTAAGATTGCAGGTAATTTGTAAAGAAACACATGTATGTTTATCAATGACCATATACATGGATGGCATCGAATTCCATCTATATATCATTATTTTCTATCAATTTGATCCTGTGTTCATTTCTGGGTACCCTGTCCATGTCATCCTAAGTTGTAGGAGGATGTTAATGTTGATTTTATGGATGAGCTCAATAGAAAAAAGAGGAGAGATGAGACTTTAATATGATGAAAATCTTGTAACATCTTTCACCAGACAAATTGGAGCTACACGTATGTAATACTTTCCATTCTCATTCAATATTTTCCACACAATGGCTGCATGAATTTGCGATGAATTTGGTTTAATCTAGTTTAATAATTGAACTACTTTGTAGTTTAATTAGTTTTAGGTATTTATCATATATTTTATTATTCTCTATCCTTATTCAATTAGATTTTTATTTGTTTCATGCTAGTTTAATCAATCCATCATGTTTAACTGCCTTAATTTGTCATGTGGAATTAAAAGGTGTTTTTATATCTATCAACATAATCGGACTATTTCGTTAGTTGATTGACTCCCAACACAATTTTTTCCATGGATTTACCTCACTTGTGTTTGTAGAAATAGAAAGCTTACCTTTATTCCTAATTTAACTCTCCTCTACTATGCAACTTAATTACAATTTACACCTTGACTATTTATTAGACTATTTATTATTAGATTTAGTTTTATAAATTTCAAAGCTAATTACAAGATCTATAATATTATTAAGCTACATTTGAAATTATTGTTGTAATACATATACCAGCCATATCAAATCCTGTAAGACGGATATTTTCCTTTGCTTTATAGCTTGAGTGTATAAATATTTTCGTACGAATAAACTCCCTTAAATCTCTCAGTAATACTGGAAGTTAAATCTTGTTGTACATCATGAGACTATACATATACATAAATCTCAGTTTATGGGATTCGATATGTGAGAGGATCTATAATCTGTCATCGACACGAAAATGAAGAACCTGTAGCAGCGGTTCTCTACCCTGCAAGGACATCTTCTCTCCATTATTCCTTGTTGTGATAGATACATTTAAGGATAATTATTTCCTTATCTATGAATAACATTTATGGATAATTTTTTTCTCACATTTGAAATGCTGAGCACTTCCTTCAAAGTCTTGTTTATAATTATTTTCTACAACTACGGATAGCATTTATTTATACTTTTACTACCCCATTATACTTTTGTTCACACATTTGATACCAATATTCATCTCCTCACCTATCGCTAGGTAATTAATTTTTCTTTCGAGATTTAAACACAAATAACAAAAAAAGATGAATGTCTACAATTTTGAAAGACCTATCTATTCTGGTATAATGGTGATCAATTGTAATTAAATTAGAAATAGATCTTAACTGGGAAGGTATTTTTCATACGTAGACTATTTTTGTAATTTTGTGTTTGGGACACCCTAACCTCATTTGCTCCAATGTTGAGGAAGCTATTCGCAATTGCATTCGAGAACACATAATTAATTATTTATATTGCATTTTTTTAATGTAGATTGTTTGTTGGTATAACATTCAATCGTTGATAACTGAATTATCATTCACTGTAAAATAATATGAAAATACGTAAGTATCCTAACTAGTATAAATAAAGAGAATGAAATGATATGTAATTAATTTTTTCTTCTTTTTTTATGTTTTTTTTAGGAGGATGGGGAGGAGGAGGAGAGGATGAGGTGGAGGAGGAGAAGGAAATAGGAAAAGGTTGAGGAGGCTGAGGGGGAGAGGAGGCCAAGCGGGAGGAGGCACGGGAGGAAGAGGAGGCAAAAGTGAGGGAGGAAGCTAAGGAGGAAGAGGCAAAGGGGGAGGTAGAGGAAGGGGAGGAGGAGTGGCCGGTGGTGAGAGAGGATGGTGAAGAGGCGAAGGGGGACAAGGAGGAGGAGGAGGAAGAGAGAGAGGACGAGGAGGTAGGGGGATAGGTAAAGATAGAGGTGGGGGAGGAGGAAAAGGAAAGGAGAGGAGGTGGAAGGGGTGTAGGAAGAGGGAGGCGAAGGGAGGGGTGGTGGAGGCGGTAGAGTAAGAGGAGGAGGAGGAGTAGGAGGATGAGGAGGAGAGGTGGAAGATGTAGAGGTGGAAATGGCTAAAGTTTGGGGGGGTTGGAGGGGGTTGCAGCAAGAGAGGAGGGGGAAGAGTGTTAGGATATTCCAACACATAGGAAATAGTTAAGTTCAACTTGGTGTAGTATAGAGTTAGGTATATAGTTAGGTAAAGTGTGTTTCTTTACTGTTGTACATTTTGTAACTTACAATCCGACAATCACGATATGTAGTGATCCGACGGTTCATTCTCTCCACGGTATTACCGACACTTGATCCGTGGCTTGACACCCGATTTGTCCATGAATTCTATTTAAAGCGCATGGAG
>APFE031736808.1:0-10546 GCA_000404065.3 Pinus taeda
TTAAATGGTAACCCTCCTTTGAGTTGTGTTCCTTGTGCTTATGGTTTTCATGATCTTTAGTTTATATTGGAGTCCAATATGCACAAATGCAAATATTATCCTTTTATAATTATAATAATAATAATAATTTATAAACATGTTTTAAACATCTTCCTAACATACACACAAATCACAAAATAACTTTTATTCACATAAATCATTTAACATTCTTTCAATGATTTAAACATCTTCCCCACATACACACACAAATAACAAAACCACTCAATTCACATAAATCATTTAACATTTTTACAATGTTTTAAACATGTTCCCAACACACAAACCCATAAATCACTCTTATTCACATAAATTATATAACAACTATAACCTTTTTTTTTTTGGGGTTTTGATTTTGATTTTGTTTTTTTTTTTGCTTTTTCTTGCTTATTTAATTATATTTTTTTACAATAACCATGTTATTAGGATATTTATATTATATTTTTTTCCTTCTTTTCATATTTATAAATAAATATAATTTAATATTGATATTGATATTTTTACAAATTTAAACTAAATACTAATATATTGTTTAGAGTGTTTGTGTTTGTAAATTTTTAAATTTATTTATTTGTACAAATTTACTATATCTAAATGTTTGTGTATTGGTTGTATTATTTATATACAATAAATATATGCTTATTTTTATAAATATGAATGTATTTGGGTGATAATGTATGCTTTGGATTCTTTATTTTGTATGTATATGAATGTATTGTTTTCAGAATTGAGATAGTGTTTTTATTAGTTGCATTTAGATAGTTAGAATTTATTTGTTAAGGTTTTTATGTATCAATGAATAGGATATCTACTTCTATATGATGTGTGTGAATGTATTATTGAGAGTGCTTGCATTATTTGCATGTACTTCTTTGGAGTGTTTATTCTTCTATGTTTATGAATGTCTCATCTTGCATGCTTTTGAGTATTTTTTCATTGTTTATTTGTCGTGTATTGTTTGAGCATATGCCTTGAGTATTAGAGTGGTGGTTTCATTGTTTATATGTATATAAGTGTATTTTTTTCAATAGTTGCTTGTATTATCATGAGCGTTTTCAACATTCCCTCATTGTTTACTTGTATATGTATGAATGTATTCTTTGCTATAATTGTGTGTATATTATTTACTTGTATTCTTTGTATGTATATGAATCTATTATTTGCTGTGTGTGTATGTATCTTGTTTATTTGTATTCTTTTTATGTGTATGAATATATTCTTTAAGCGTATATGAATCTATTCTTTGCTACATTTGTGTGTGTCTTGTTTACTTGTATTCTTTGTATGTGTACGAATATGTCCTTGATGTGTGTATGAATTTAGTCTTTGCTACATTTGTATGTGTCTTGTTTAATTGTATTCTTTGTGTGTATGAACATATTCTTTGCTACACTTGTATGTGTCTTGCATAATTGTATTATTTCATATATGAATCTAGTCTTTGCTACATTTGTGTGTGTCTTGTTTACTTGTATTCTTTGTATGTGTATGAATATGTCCTTGATGTGTGTATGAATCTATTATTTGCTACATTTGTGTGTGTATTCTTTGCTTCTATTCTTTGTATGTGTATGAATATGTCCTTGATGTGTGTATGAACCTATTCTTTGCTACATTTGTGTGTGTCTTGTTTACTTGTATTCTTTGTATGTGTATGAATATGTTCTTGATGTGTGTATGAATCTATTATTTGCTACATCTGTGTGTGTCTTGTTTATTTGTATTCTTTGTATGTGTATGAATATGTCCTTGATGTGCGTATGATTCTATTCTTTGCTACAATTGTGTGTGTCTTGTATTCTTTGTATGTGTATGAATATGTCCTTGATGTGTGTATGAATCTATTCTTTGCTACATGTGTGTGTGTCTTGTTTACTTGTATTCTTTGTATGCGTATGAATATGTCCTTGATGTGTGTATGAATCTATTCTTTGCTACATTTGTGTGTGTCTTGTTTGCTTGAATTCTTTGTATGTGTATGAATATGTCCTTCATGTGTGTATGAATCTATTCTTTGCTACATTTGTGTGTGTTTTGTTTACTTGTATTCTTTGTGTTTATGAAAATATTCTTTGCTACAATTGTATGTGTCTTGCATAATTGTATTATTGCATATCTGAATATATTTTTTGCTACATTTGTGTGTCTTGTTTACTTGTATTCTTTGTGTGTATGAAAATATTCTTTGCTACACTTGTATGTGTCTTGCATAATTGTATTATTGAATATATGAATCTATTATTTGCTCAATTTGCATTTGTCTTGTTTAATTGTACTTTGTATACTTATGAATGTATCCTTTATGTGCATATGAATCTTTATTTGTTATATTTATATACATATTATTTACTTATGAGTGTAGTTTGTGTGAATATATATACATTATATATATATTATATATATATATTATATATATATATATATATATATGATTATAAATATACTATCATTATTTTTATATATACATATATATTATTTATAATATTAATTTGTAAATATATTAGTTTAAATATTTGAGAAAATATTATTATTATTATTATTTATTTATTTTTATTATTTTGCTTTTCATTTTTTATTTTTTTCCATATCAAAATTTCAAATATTGATAATATTAATTTATCATTTTAAAATGAAAAATAATATACATATTACAATAACATTAAAAAGTACATAATAGTATCCTTCTAAGTAAAACTGAATTAATGATTATCATGTTATAAAATAATATGCAAACCATGAAACTCAATATTCAAATCCCCAAAAAAGAAACAATAACATGACATTTATAATATCATCAATCTCCAATAACACATATCAATTAATTATTTAATATTAAAATCAATACACTAAGTAAATTTTATTAATTTTATTTAAAAATTCGCTAATTTTAATATTTTATAATTTTCTTTTCATAATACTAAAATTTAATAATATGCAAAAAATATTAATTCTAAAATTTTATTAATGATAATAATTTCTTTTAAAAATGGTAAACATTCGGGGAAGTGGAGGGGGATATCGGAGCGGAGCGCGCGGGGCGTATCAGGCTAGGGTTTGCAGACCTGGCATGCAGAGCTGCAGGGCAGGCTGAGCAAATCGAGGGCAGGAGGCAGTGCAGGGGAATCGAAGCAGAGAGGAGAAGAAGCATTTCCCTCACGGCGTCACGGTAGAACTTCGAATCTCCGAGTGCTGAGGGCAAAATGGAGAATCAGAAGGGGAGGGGAGAGATCCCCTACTTTAAGAATATAGTTGTAGGAGAGGCAAGTGGTTCTGGCATCCAGAATGAGACTGGGGCGAATAACAAGGAACCACCAGTGATGGGCAAACTATGGCAACTGAAGACAGGCGGGAAATGCCTACCGAGGCCAAACAAGAAGCTCAGATATGTAATACCCAACAATATGCTGGAGGAATACACTAGCTATACGAAAGACCATGCCCTGATTTGTAAGTTTGTAGGGTATTGGCCAAATGAAAGAGAGCTATACAGATGGATCTATTAAATATGGAAACCAAAGGGCCACATAGAACTGAAATTGGGAGCAAAGAGATTTTTCACAGCTATATTTGCAAATCTGGAGGATAAATAGAGGGTTTTTGAGGAAGGGCCATACTTCATGAATAATGCAGGCATGTTCATGAAATTCTGGGAGGAAAGGTACAATCCTGACAATGAAAAGATGCTGGAAGCCCCGATCTGGGTCAGATTGTTTGGACTTCCTGTGGAATTTTGGAACCCTAAAATTTTGGAAGGGATCGGCAAAACTATTGGGGCATTTGTCAAGGTAGCAGACACAACAAGGAGAGGTAAGTTCACTTCTTATGCAAGGATCTGTGTTTATATGAATATAGTTGAAGCCCTTCTGGAACACATAGAGTTGGAATACCATGATTCGGTTTGGCAGCAGCCACTAGATTATGAGCATATTCCTTTTAGGTGTAGACGCTGCCATGAATACGGCCACTTAGTTAGGCAATGCCCTGTAAATAAGGAAGAAGATTACATCAAGAAATCAGAGGAACAACATAAGGCAGCAGAAAGAAAGGAGGAGACAGAGAAAGATTTTCAACAAGTTAATAGGAAAAAGAAACAAATCAGAGAAGGAGCAAGAACACAAATACAAACGAAATCACCAAGCATCGAAAGTCAGAACAAGTTTAAAATTCTACAGAATAATAATGAAGAAGACGAAGACAATATGGCCGAGGGTGAAGACCTAGAAAATGAACCTATGGATATTTTCCAGGAATCAGGAGAAAAGAAGGCAGAACAAGAATAAACGAGCAAAGAAGAACTAGCTGAAGGGATAGAAACACAAAATAACCAGAGCCAAATGGAGACGGAACATCAGCAGGAAAACGAGGCAGAGGAGGAAAAAATTATGAAGCAATTAATCTAGGAATGGAAGAACTTGGATGAGAGATTCATCCGAGACCAGCAAAAACAAATGTATAAGGAAACTTTTCAAAAATATAAAGAAAGGAATAAGGGGAATATGGAGAACCGGGATGCTACTGCAGGAGAACAGGGGAAAGAATAGACGAGAATAGGCGGGTCTGGAAAAAGCAGCAGAAAAAGAGGAAGAAAAACATTGAATGAAACGATCCAAACAGTTGGGGAAATTTTGATAAATTCTGGAAAAGTAATACCTCTATCTGAGGTATTTTCCTTCCCTTCCAAAAAGTTTTAAATGATTATTGTCAGCTGGAACATTAGAGGGCTGAACAGTAAGGGTAAACAGAGATATATGAAGGAGAAACTAAAAAAAGAAAAACCAAGTATAATGATTTTACAAGAAACTAAAATTACCATGCAACAGATGGAAGGTATTATTAAAAATAGCAAGCTGCAATATGAAATCATGGGTCAGGATGCATTTGGCTCAGTTGGAGGCATTGCAATACTGTGGAACCCAAATGAAATAATTTTTGAAAATTGGACCAGCATGTCTAGAATCCTAACGGGTCTAGGAAGAATAGCAGGTACAAAAGAGAAGGTAATAATTTCAGGACTGTATCGATGACATACTCCGGGAGATAGAGAAATTTTTCTTAAGAATCTGCAAACAACCCAAAAACTTTATCCAGACATTGCCTGGATAGTAGGAGGTGATTTTAATGTAATACGTTCCCTCAAAGAAAAGAAGGGAGGCATAAGGAGAACAGACCAAAGTATGGAATTGTTTAATGATATGATAGAAAGCCTGAGACTAGTTGATATACCAACCATCAATGGGATTTTCACATGGAATAACAGGAGAGGGGGCAAGAACCAGATAGCTTCCAGATTGGATCGTTTTTTAGTATCTGAAACAATAATGAATAGAGATGTATTCATAGAAGCAAAGATCATGCCATCTCTTGGTTCTGATCACTAGCCAATTAGACTGGAAGTGGATATTAAGGCAAATATCGGCAAGAAGCCTTTCAGATTTGAAGATTTTTGGCTTAGACACCCAGACTTTGTAGGTAAGATGGAGGAGTGGTGGCAGCACAGCACAGCTCAAGGGAGAGGTAAAATGCATACCTTCCAACTCAAGTTAAAAGAGATAAAAGAGAGCATAAAAAAGTGGAATAAGGAAGAATTTGGAAATATTATGGAGGAAAAACAAAAGCTGGAAACAGAAATGGAAGAAATACAGCAAAGGATAATAAATGAAGGAAGAACAGAGGAAAGCTCCGTAAAAGAAGGAATAATACTGGGGAAACTGGAAGAAAGGAGAAAGCAGGAAGAAGTGTTATGGAGACAGAAGTCCAAGATAAAATGGCTCAAGGAAGGGGAGAGGAACACCAAATTTTTCCATCAAACAATGGTTCACCATCGACAGAGGAACATAATATTTTCAGTCAAGAATGAGAACGGGGAGAGGATTGTTGAACAGGAAGGGATTGAAAGAGTGTTGATGGACTATCACAAAGGAATTCTAACTGAATCCCAATTGGATAGATCTGAAGCGATCAGGCAAATATGCATGGCCATACCCAGGATGGTTACTGATGACCAGAACAGGGCCTTAATGAGAGCAACTAGTCTAGATGAGGTGGAGGAAGTGGTGATGAGCATGAAGAAAGGAACTGCCCCTGGTCGAGATGGCTTTACGGTTGATTTCTATCAAGCGAGGTGGCATTTCTTAGCAAGGAAATTCTGGAATTGATAGAGGAATCCTGGATGAACCAAAAGGTATGGGCTGCTCTTAACTCTACTTTTTTCACCTTGATCCCTAAAACTGATAATTCAGAGGATGCCAAGGGTTTTAGACCCATTTCCCTTTGCAATGTTATTTACAAAATCATCTCCTCTCTAATGGCTAAAAGGCTGAAACCGTTGTTAGAGAAGCTAATATCCACTGAACAAATTGGCTTCGTGGAAGGACGCCAAATTCTAGATGGATTAGTAGTTACTCAAGAAGTTATCCACTCTATGAAGACTAAGAAACAAAAAGGAATGATGATAAAACTAGATTTATCGAAAGCCTATGATAGAATTAATTGGCAATACTTAGAAGAAATTCTGGGAAGCTTTGGGTTTAGTAACAGATGGATAAAATGGGTTCTCAGCTGTATATCAACCCCCAATTTCTCAATATTAGTAAATGGAACTCCTTCGAAAACCTTTAAGGCCTTGAGAGGAATAAGACAAGGCGACCCCATATCGCCTTTCCTGTTCATTCTTGCTACTGAAGGTCTGGGTAGGTACCTTAAGCAAGAAAGAATAGCTGATAACATCAAAGGGCTCAGATTGTGGGGTAATGAATTGCCTATAACCCATCAACAATTCGTTGATGACATTATGCTGTTCGAGGAACCAACTGTAAGGGAAGTGAGAAACCTGAAAAAGGCTCTTGACTTATTTGTGGAGGCTTCTGGGATGGAAATTAACAAGGATAAATCCTGCACCTTTATATTTAATACGGTGGAGTCAGTCAAAAGACACCTGACTAGATTGCTCGGTTTCAAACAAGGAGACCTCCCAACAAAATACTTGGGAAATATCCTGGATTACAGCTCTAAAAGATTGAAGAATTGGCAGGGAATCCTAGACAAATTAAAAAACAGAATGGCTAACTAGACTTTCAGAACCTTAAACATTGCAGGAAGGATTGTCCTGGTTAAATCTGTATTACAAGCAATCCCTATATATCCTCTTTCGATCATGGAAGTACCTCAAGGAGTCTGTATCAAGATCAGAGAAGTGCTAAGGAAATTCATCTAGGGAGGATCATCTAATAAGAAGAAGTGGGCTTTAGTTTCCTGGAAGCATCTGATAAAACACAAGGAGGAGGGAGGTCTGGGCCTAGGGGACCCGAGTAAACTCAATAAAATTCTTGGTGCTAAACTCTGGTGGCGATGGATGAGAGGGGGTAACGACTTATGGAAGCAATTATGGCGACACAAATACAATATGCCAAATTCAACGGAGGAAATTTACCGCATGCAGGAAACCTCGAAGGGATCGACAATCTGGGAGTTAGCTAGTCAAAATCGAGAAAGGTTTTAATGGACCTTCAAGATGCCACTTATGTAACAGAGAGCCATAAACACAGGAACATTTATTAATCAATTGTGACTATACCATAATTCTATGGAGGGAAGTAGGGAGGCTATTTCGCAAACCTGGAAAGTATCTGAAAGAAACTAGAGAAATAATTTCCCTGTGGCAGAACAAAAAATTCTAATGTAGAGTGGTTCGGAGAGCCTGAGATCTCATGGCAGGATTTGTTCTTTGGATGGTGTGGAAGGAATGAAACCGAAGAATTTTTTAGAACAAGGGTAAAAATTCGGAAAAGATATGGAAAAGGGTTGTTAATCTCACCAGAGAAACTGTTTTGATCGAAAGATGGGAGATAGAGGATTGGAAGGCTAAACAGGGTGAGGAACAAATCCTCAAAACTCTAAATCTAAATTATGAAATGGTTCATAACAAACAGTCGGAGAGGATTAATGCAAGGTATCAGAGCCAGGACAAGTTCGTTTACCCCAAAGACAATTTCATAAAATTAAACTTTGACGGGGTGTCGAAAGGGAATCCAGGTAATGATGGATTCAGAGGAATCTTTCGAGATAGCCAAAAAAATACTAGGTGGATTTATGCGAAGTGGGGAGGAGAAATGACAAATAACGAGGCTGAGCTATGGGCCGTCCACCAAGGGCTGCAAATTGCGATACACAATGGCTACAGAAATCTGGAGATCGAGGGGGACTCCCAAATGGCAATTGAAATCTTGAAAAAGTTGAATAATGGGAAGAATTGGGAACAGGTCACCTGCAACTGGTGAATGGCTGTTATCGTCCAGGAAATAGCAGAATTGCTAAAAGGAGTGGAATACAAGATCTTCACTCATGTGAAAAGAAATGGGAATCGAGCGGCGGATTTTATCGCAAACTGGGGTTGTAAAGGCCGAGATGGCAAGGTTAATAGCCTGTGGAGGAAGGTTCAACTCAATGGAGAATGGAAGGAGCTCGACAATATTATTAATAATGACCATGACCAAGCCTCGAAGGATAATCATGAATAGGATACACTCGCGAGTCGCAACATTCGTGCGACAAACTGGGGATATGGGGAAAATGGCTTAGGCAATTAATAAGTGTTAGAAAGGGCCTGGGGGGAGATCATTGATCACCATGCGAGATCAAATCTGGAATGTGCGAAAACAGTGAGGAAAAATCTACCTCATAACACTCCAATCATAGTTAAGAACCGGCGGAGAGGAAGAAAGGACATATCAGCGACCTTAAATGGAAATCAAACTAACAAGACAACTCATAGGAAATGCGAAGGCAAAAATAACAAATGGCATGGTAAGGACAATCGGACAGGTAGGAGGAGCGGGATAGGAAATTCTATATCAGCTTGCATTCAAAGGACCCGGCATCAGAAGAAAACTATTGATATCCGCAGAGCGAAAGGAAGCGCAGGAGTGACGAGAAATTCTCGAGCGAAGCGAAACCGTCCCCCGATGAGCTGTATTATGGAGACCAGGAAGAGAGCCAGGCTAGCGGAAGAAATGGAAGCGGAATGCGGCAGAGAGAAAGACAGGAAAGGTAAAGAGGTGATGAAAGAAGAGAGAGTGGAGGAGATTTATGAGATCCTCGACGACTCTGAGGAGGATGAAAACAGAGAGCAGAGCAGAACCGCAGAGGAATGGGAACAGTATGCCATCGGAATAAATCAGCAGAGCCGGCGTGGAAGAAGGGTAATGCATAGAGGGCGACAGCCGAGGAATAGGAAAGCGGACAGCGAGCCAGAACCAAGTAATGGGCGAGGTAGCGGGGCGAACAGAACCCGAGGAGTCAGGGCAGGAAGACGGGATCAGAGCAAGAGTCTAGGCAGAAGGGCTAGACAAACTACTGAGCAGAAAATCCAGCAAGCTGAGAGGGCCTACTCTCAGAATACCTGCCCCAGAATCAGGACGATTATCCAAAACATGGAAGAGGAAGCCATCCAAGCCCAATCAGACTCTGAAATGGAAGACTGGGAATTTCTTATTCATGATCGTGGCAATACTAGAGGCAGAATGTCCGTGTTTAAACAGTATTTACATATCTACTGGGTAATGAAAAGGCTATTGGCTAAGGCCTTGGAGCAGGCAGCTACTGAGATGGAAGAGTTGGCACAGGGAGTCCCAAATTTGAGGAGGGAGCTTCGCTTTTTGCAGATCACCTTGGATATGCAGGAGAAAAAGTTGGATGAGACCCAGCAGATGCTTAAAGAAGGCCAGCAGCAGGGCAACAAAGAGACTTCTCAGAGTCCAGGGAAAGCAGCTGAGTAATTACTGTTTTGTTTTTCCTTTTTTGATGAATCTGCATAATATAGATAGAGTAGACAGGTTTCAAAGTTTAGTAATAGATAGCAGTCATATGTATATCAGTAGAATCAAAACTTGGAAAGACTGTTTAGTATATATAGCATGGACAAATAGACTCTGGTATTTCTTTTTTTGGTCAGCGGTTAAAAACTTTAGGTGGATGCCCTACTCGGTTTCCCCTTGTGGGCGTGTAGCTGGCTCCACCAATCCTGATGTACAATTTTGATTTGAAAATAGAAAGAAAAGAGTAACACCTTTGCCTACAAAAAAAATAAATTCTTTTAAAAATAATAAAAAAAAAGAAATACTTTTCAATTTTCATAACATACTAATTAACTTATAAAATAAATGTAATTGTCAACATCATAATTCTATACTCAATCTTCATCACATGCATAATATAATGTTATGTCAAATATTCATAATAAATCTAATAAATGTGTTGTGTGTAATCATGTCACATTGTGAGTCAATATCTGTAATGTTTGTGGGTATGTGTATGTTTGTGTGTACCCTTTTATTGTTGTGTGCATGTATCCATGCGAGTGATTATGCCTCATTGGCAATGGATTGTGTGGGTGCTAGTCAGTGGTTAGTGCCATGCCAATGATGGACACTTTTTGGGGTCATATAAGCTCTCACCTTCAAGTGGTTGACCCTGTTAGTAGAGATTTTTCATCTCCAAACCAAGAGGAGCTTTC
>APFE031736810.1:12184-61745 GCA_000404065.3 Pinus taeda
CAATTTTTGGAAGTCCTCAATGTGCTCCACCATTGAACCTTTTTGTTTGAGATTTATCAATTAGCTAAAAAAAGTGTTTCTTTTTGTATCCTCATAATGTGATATCATTTTTTCCATAAAAATTTCGCAAGTGACAATTTGTTTACAAGAGCAAAGCCATCGATACCATACAAAGTGATTGGGTTCCAAATATAAAGTTTAAATGCATACCTTTTGTGTGTTTTGCACATTATGGAGATCGAAATATTGCTCCATATGTAATATCCATGTTAGAGGATCCTTGCCATCAAAATTCCTCATATTGATCTTTGGAACATTGTGGATCTTCAATCCAACGTTAGAGTCTATGAAATCATGACTAGCATTTCTTTTGTTCTCATCATGAGTTTCCTTTACTACCCTTTTTCCATTAGTAAGCATTTCTTGCAGCAACTTTGTTAAATCTATATTCAAATCTTCCATGTTGCCTTTAAGTTTTGCTTCTATACCATCCATCTTAGCTTCTATTCCATTCTTTAAACCATCAATCTTAGCTTCAGTTACTTTTTGTGAGAGCGAAATTTGTTGTACTTGGTCTCGTAATTTTGATATATCATGTTGCATTTCTTCCTCTTCTTCATGTGCCATAGTAGAGATTTCAGATTGCTTACTACGTGTTTCCATTTTCTTTCTTCAAGTCATCAATGAATGATAATTATGTTTCACAATTCCCTTTGAATAACTTCAAACTACTTTCTTAAACAAAACTTATGCAAATTTTAAAAAAAACTACACACCTTTTTTTCCGCTTTGTATCATCTCAATCTTGAAACAACTGTAACTCTATAATTTCCTATCTCCAAGTATTGAAATTTCGTCTTGTGATATCCCTCTAAGTCCTCTTTCCAAACCCACAAGTCTGATCGCAATTGGATTTTCCAATAAAGAGTTACTCTCAATATCCCGCGATGACCTAATTATAGACAAGTTCAGTAGAGCGAATTTGTACGACGTGCCATGTGTCATTGTTTCAACCTTCGGATCTGAAAATGATATCCAACATACTAAAGTCTTTCCCATTTTTGTCACTTTTTATGAAATTTGAATTCCATGCTCAAAGAGAAAGTTATGACGATTTTCCCAAGGTGACCCATTTAAGATCGAATTCGGGATCCTGCAAAAAGCATAACTTCCTCAGTTCATATCTCTGAAAATATAGAGGGACAAGATCCAAAATTTGGTCACGTAGTTCATCACGATTTCGGCTCAAATGGGTTTCAATTGCAAATTCTGAAGCTTTGTAGAAAAAACGTTATAGTGAAACATCAACGATGACCTGTTTGAAGAAGCGAAACCCTAGAATCCAAATCTTTGATTCCAACTGTTATGTAACCAACTCATAAAATAGAAGAAAGAAATAGATCAACAACTTCAAAAGTAGCCTCTTCGAGGGGGTTAAACTCCTTTACATTACACAAATGAACAATTCTTGGATGATACAAATGACAAGACCTCCTTTCTATATATAGGAGTCTAAGGGGTCGTAATATAATAAGAGCCGACATAATAATAATAATGTAAGAGCACAAAAATAACAATAGTGGACTTCTATGGGTCACAATAATAAAAATATGGGGACAACATGGGCACAACAGTAACAATAAGGGGCTACAATGACAATAATAATAATGGAACACACTAGTATTATAGGGACCTAACAACAACCATAATCCTGACAGCATAAAACTTATCCAAAGAGAGTGAAACCACGCTTTGATACCACATTGTGGTATTAGATATGACCCAAAGAGAGTGAAACCCGCTCTAATACCACAGTGTAGTGTCACCACCTCTCAAATCTACCCACTTTCACTGGCTTACCTGGGATAAAAATAAGATGAGGGGTTACTATGACATGACTCAACCTCCTAGATGACCTTAAGGAAATGGAGTCGACACAACAAGACTTTATGACCTTCTGAATCTATTCCAATGATGAAATGATGCTTGTGATTCTGCAAAATAACTTACTTCAACCATTTAACCCAATCCTACAACAAGAAATCTTTAATATTAAATGCAGAAATAGAAGAAAGACAAGAACATGAGATGCATGTGAATAAGAAGTGAAAATAAGAAAAATAAATGATACAAAATGGCTCTGAGGCTCCTGATATGGCCAAGCCCAAGGAAAATCAGAGTACTTTGAAGGAGACTAAGATTTAGAAGCTGAACATGGCACCAAGCTTCATTATTTCCATCAATACAATTACATCCCAGCAAGCAATGAAAGTGGAGCTGCAAAAATACGAGTTCTCTCCACAAGAAGACCAATAAAAATCAACCCCTAGAGGGAAATTTGACCTAGTACTTATAAAAAATGATTATGAAGCATTTCCCATGAAAGGAGGAATATTTCCCCACCAAAATCCCTCAAATAGTGGATCTGGTTCCCAATACTAGGAATTTGTATTAAATGACAAGGAAAACATTCCTAGATTTTCTCAATCATTGGAGCTCCAGAATCTGTGTAATAATTTCAGAATATCTTCTTGATTTATTATTTAATATTGATCCTCTTGTAATGGGAAGCAACTCCCTAAATTATCTCCTCCTCCAAATCTTCATAATCTGCCCAATATTCTCACAATATTCCACAAAAATAAATAATATTAGGCACAAATATGTAATTATCCATAAACCTTCCTAATGAACATATTAAAGTTGAAAATAAAATATCTAATGAAAAAGAGAGGTTTAATGTGATGAAGGATGGTCAGATGGGCCTTAATTTATGTCTAATTTGGAGGCCCATCATACCCCCTGTTGAAAGTGTTTCTCATCCTCTGAGAAACTTAGTGACCTCATTGTGCCTCATTCATGGCCCTAGTGGTCTCCCTGAATTGTATATTCCTGCCTTTTTCCCCTTATGCAAGATGGGTTTTTTAATATTTTTTGGTTTGACAAGGTCTTCCACATCCTTTTCCAATCTCCTGCTACCTTTTTCCACCATTTGGAAACCTTTGGAACCCTCAAAACGCCCTTAGATGAGATCCTGTAGTAAACTAGGACATCCTATAGTAATTCCTGTAGTAACTACAAGAAACCCTGTAGCAGCCTGTTTAAACCTATTTTAAGTAGAAATGATTGTCTGAGCCTAGGGTAGACCCTCAACTTGACTTCCATGCCCCTCAATGCCATTTTGGACCAACTTTTCCATGCCTTTCTCCTCTTTATATAACATCTTTTAGGCCTTGGACGAAAGCTAGAAAGAGATTAGAGACCCCTTGGAAAGCCTCTTTTCATCACTGTAGTTTGGGTTCTGTTTTGATGGTGAATGCCTTCATCCCTTTTGTTTCCTTCTTCTTCTATTTTGTGGCCTAGATGATTGCCTGATGGGCTTTGGAGTTCTCTATTTTGATTAGGTCTCTATTAAGCACCGCCATTTTTGTTTTTAGCACAATTTATTCCTTTCTTCCTTCTTGTAGCATCATTCTACCTTCCGTAGCAGTCATTCCTTCTCTTGCATGGTCTTCTAACTATATGGGAGTGATGAGAAATTATGTAGATGGTTTGGAGGATGATGCTAGGGCTCAAAGGGAGTAGTGTAAGTTTGTGAAAATGGATAGTATGTGCTTTGTATGTTTTTTTTCAAGAAATTTTCAGGGTGAGACAGAGTGTAGGGTTTGTTCTTGAAAAATGTTAATTTTTTTCCTATGAAATGGGATGGATGAATGATGGATTGATAGTGGATATGAAGTGGATGAAGGAATTGGATTTCTTTGGTGATTTGGCCTTTGCACACATTTCCTCTTTTAACTGTTTTCCCCACTCCTCAAAATCATCACCCTTCCTAATTTGGTTTTTCACATTACATGAGTGAGGGAGTTAGCTACAATTAACTAGTTAAGGGTGGATGAGACTGCTCACCCATCATTATCTTTATAAAACCTCACCTCTCATGCATTGACAACAAATTTCTAACTATAATATGCTCAAGAGAAGAGGTCAAGAATATTGCATACCTGTACCTACCTGATGGTTGTTGGAGAGGCATGCATGCTGCTACGGAGTTGATGATTGATCCATGCTTCCCTGGAGGTGCTAATTTTCCTTGCTTGCTTTTGCAAAGGTCTTAATAGCTTGCTAACTCTTTGACCGATAATGTTGTTTTGTGCAATTTTATTTTCAATGTTCAATCTTTTGCTGGTGGAGTGGATGGATTGCTTCCTAAGGAGGGTGTTCCCCCTTTTCAATATTCAAAAATGGCTTCATGTTGCTCAAGGTATCTAGATCTTTTGTGGTGTGAGTGCAAAAAGAATTGATGATGAGTTTTTTTGTAACTGTGTAGGCTTCCTACACAATGAATCCACTTCCTATAGAAGTCATTTAATTCCTCTTAGAGACCTCATTGATGCATGTGGGATTGATGGAAAGCCATAGGAGGTATAAGGATAGGGTTAAAATCATCAAGAGGTAGTATAGGTGGTGGAAAAGTCGATGACAAAGTTTTATTTTTTATTTTTTTTAATGTAAGGAAAAGTGGAATTTGAAGATGTATTTTGGTTAGATGGAGTGGGTGAGTGATGAAAGTGTTGTTGAGAGACCTATATCAACCTTCCCTAAATAATACATGACCTTTTGACCCATTTCTCCAATCATATTTCCTCTTGTAGCTTCTTCTCGACCATCCTGTAGTAATTCAGGACAACCTCCTGTAGCAGACTTGTTTTGTCCATATCTCCCAAAAGGTAGAATGGATTAACCTGAAATTTTTTGCGCATGTTTCCATCATCCTTATGCACCTCCCTATAAAAATCCTTGGCCAATGGATGCATGAATCTCAAGAAAAATAAAAAATGGATGTAGGTGATGGAGATCAATTTCTCGAAACATGTGCACTGGAATTTGCTAAAATTACTTGGGCATATTACCATCATCCATATGCATCTCCCCATGAAACAACTTTGCAAATGGATGCACGAATATTGAGAAAATTTAAAAATGGGTGTAGGTGATGGAGGTAAAATTCTCAAAAAATGTGTACAATAATTTTCTAAAATTGCTTGGGCATGTTACTATCATCCATCTGCATCTCCCCCTAAAACAACTTGGAAAACAGATGCATGGGTTTCAAGATATGACAAAAATAATTTTTTTCTCTATGTATTTTTGTTTCCTGCAGTAACTACATGATCTTCCTATAGCATTTTAGGACAATAAGGAAAATGAGTGGTAAAAGCTTGGGAATGAGGAGTAGATGGTCGAAATAGATGAGGGTGATGGATTGACATGGCTTTGGTGCTTCTGGAGCATGTGAGCAATGGAGGAGAAAGTCTAAGTTTGACTTCCTTTGACTTTGATTTCAATCAACTTTTCTTTTGGTGGCTAATTTTTTTTGTTGCTTGCAGAGGTTGGAGAACACCTACATTCATGAGAGAGATACATGGAGCAAAGATTTTTATTTTTTCTTCTTTTTTCTTCTAGGCCTACTAGCCGCCTCAATGAAGTTTTCAACTAGTAGGTTTGCCTAGGCACCTCAAAGGAGATTTTCACCTAGGATCTTTTTATTTTCTATTTTTTTCTCCTTTTTCCAACCCAATGACTGCCTCATGGAGGTTTTCAATCAATGAGTCAATCTCAGGTGCCTCAAAGGAGGTTTTCACCTGAGATTTGATTTTTTTTTCTCTTGTTTTTCATTTTTTATTTCTTTTCCTATCCTACTCTACTTGAAAAAACAAAATCATTTTCAAATGTAGGAATACTCCCAATGGATCCACTTGCATAACTAGATGACATATAAAATCATGTGTAGGCTCAAAACATATTCTTTGACATGTACCTGAATGTAAAAGACCAAATTCTTTGACATTGATGATATCAAACACAGTTGAAGAAGAGAGTATTGCTGCAACTTAGTGACTGTCTGGAACCATATTTCAATATAGTTGTGTGCCCCTGGTCTACTTGCTAATTTAAATCACCTTGGATGTCTTCTTCTTCCATGAAATTCATACCTTTTTTTTATATTATTATTCTCTTTAACACATAGAGGATCTGATGGTGAACATGAGGGAACTTTCTCAATCTCAGATTCTGATGTCTGATCTTCATCAAGTGAAGCCCATGATCCTTTGGTCTTCTCATTTGAACGTTCTTCTTCTATATGTGGTCCTTCAATGACATCAATAAAATCTATTTTTTGCAATACCTTTTCTGATCTAAAATGAATACCATTTAGATCAAGATGAGATGTTTGGAATTTTTGTGCCTCAACATCTTAAGTGGGCTGAGCTACTTCATATGTGGGTTTGGAAATGGTGGTACGAGTAATTGAGTGGGAGTGGATATTTGAGATGGATGTGGTTGTGGTGGAGGTGGATGGTAAGGATAACATGGAGTTGAGTATGGAGGATATTAAGGAAAATATTGAGGATATTGTGGATGGATCCCATAAGTTCCTTGCCAACCTTGTTGCCAAGATTGGTTTTGGGTTTGAGATGACCAAGGTTGCCAAGGAAAGGGTGTGTTCTAGTTACTTTGAGATGGATCTACATAAGCTTGAAATTGTGAATTAGGTTCTTGCCTCATATCGGGTTGAATAGACTTCCATGGTCCTCTTGGAGCTACATAACATAGTTGCATTGGCAATTGAGTTGCTCCATTGTCCTCTTCGTAAACTTCCTTCAACCTTGGTAATCAGGGGAAATATTTAACATTATGTGATTCTGCATGGACAACACAAATACCAAAATCTTATTTTTGCTCATTTTGTATTCTTAAAATATGTACTTGTACACTTAGATTTCTAAGAATTTGTTTTAAAGTTATCAAGAAAATTTCCAAGTTTTGCTTGACTTATCGATCTTGATGTTGATTGACTTACTCTTTCCCTTCCTCTTGATATGTGTTTGCATGTTTGACAAATTTCTTCAAAGGATAATTGGTATACATGACCTCTACTCATGAGATCAAGAATATCAATCCACTCATTCCTAATTGTTCTAAGTAAGAGGGTTTTTAGTGTGTCAGAGCCTAAATGATGTAATTTTCCCCTCTTAACAGCATACATGAACCTCTCTATTAAATCCTTAAGGCTCTCGTCTTCTTTTTTATTCATTCTAAATATTTCTTCTTTAAGATCGTGATCTTTATATTTTTCTAGAAATATCTTTTGCATATGATTCCATGATATCATTGAATTAGTCCCCAAACTTATAAACCATTTAAGAGCTCTATCCTTCAATGTTGCCAGAAACAATCTCAATTTTTGAGTGTTTAACAAGTAACCATAAGATCTACAAATAATTTCAAATTCAAAGAGAAGGGTTTCCAAATTATCTAACCTCATACCATGGATGTTGGGAAGGAAATATGGAGGGATGTTCCTCATATGAACATTGATATTAGTATCTTGAATGTGAAATCCAAGATGATCTTCTTCATTGTCATCATTTCCATCCATTTCTTCTTTCTTCTGTGCCACCTCTTCTTCTTCTGCTTGCAAAAATGAATGGTGATGTGGCTCTTACTACACCGTGTGATCAAATGGCAGAGGTGGGGGGAGGGTGGGGTTGAGGGGTTGGTGTTCGAGAAAAAATTTTAATTTTTTTTTTTAATAAGAATGCTAATGTAATGCAATTTTCTGTTTTTGAAATGGAATATGCCTAACGCAATTTTTCTGTTTATGTAGAAAGTAAAAGAAATGAATCAACTAGGGAAGAAAATAATTCATACTTTGACACCTCCCCAACAACGGCGCCAAAAAGTGATGAGCCTTGGTATTGCAACAAGAATGCTGCAACTCCCAAGGCTACCAACTTTAATTTTCAACCCGAGGTTTGTACAAACTTAAGAGGTATCAACACTATATGTGCATCATACAATGTGTCCTTCCTTTGATGTCATGATGTATTGGAGTGAATGTAAGGAAATAAAATCCTAAACTAATTTCATAAATGGAAATTTTACTTTGGAAAATAAATTAATCCTAAGCAAGAACAAGAAACTGTAATGGAAATCCTAAGAGCATGAATTCAAATAAATAGGCCTAATCTACATTGTAAAAATGCATGTCCTAATTGATGTTTATTCTTCCTCAACCATTGATTTAGAGCCTAGGGGTCATGATTCAACCCTAAGGGACCAAAACCAAACTTTTTGAGAAAATCTAGGCAAGTATATAGATGTTGGAAGAGTACTACACGAAACTACAAGATGTATATAGATGTTGGAAGAGTACTACAGGAAACTACAAGATGTTACAGATTTACTACACGAAGTTATAATTCATCGAATGACCAATAAAATCAAATACAAATTAGATGGGACAAATTTTCTTATTGACTATGATGTATTAGGTCTCTATTCCAAGTGGAATCGCTCAAAAGTACCTCTATTCACCCATGCTAAAAAATAGCAGAAAATTACTAGGTTAAAATCTAGAAATTCGAGAACTAGTGAGCTAGTAAATCTATCAAATGCCTAACCTAATAAAGTGAAAATGCAATGTGGTAATTTTTTTATTAAATAGAATGTTTTTGTGATCTAATGCAATTGGAATCAACTTGATTGAAGCTCGTTAGCATGTTCTAAAAAATAGTAGAAATTTACTGTTATTCGCCACAAGAAACTTCTAGAAATCTTAATTTAGGAATAAGCAAACTAATCCAAGTAGCTCAATGATTACTATGACTCTCCAAAGTTGTTCCAATGATGAAATGATGCTTGTGATTCTGCAAAATAACTTACTTAAACTATTTAACACAATCCTACAACAAGAAATAATTAATACTAAATGCAGAAATTAAAAAAAGACAAGAACAAGACATGCATGTGAATAAGAAGTGAAAAGAAGAAAAGTAAATGATACAAAAGGGCTCTGAGGCTCCTGGGATGGCCAAGGCCAAGGAAACTCAGAGTCCTATCAAGGAGACTAATATTTTGAATGCGAACATAACACCAATCTTCATTATTTCCATTAGGACAATTACATCCCTGCAATAAATGAAAGTGGAGCTGCAAAAACACAGGTTCTCTCCACAAAAAGACTAATAAAAATAAACCCCTAGAGGCAAATTCGACTTGTTACTTATACAAAATGATTAGGAAGCATTCCCCATGAAAGGAGGAAGCTTTCCCCACCAAAATCCCTCAAATAGTGGATATGGTTCCCAACACTAGGAATCTGCATTAAATGACAAGGAACACATTCCTAGAGTTTCTCAATCATTGGAGCTCTAGAATCTATGCAATAATTTCATAATATATTCTTGATTTATTATTTAATATTGATCATCCTATAGTAGGGATCAAGTCCCTAAATTATCTCCTCCTCTAAATCTTCATAATCTGCCCAATATTCTCACAATATTCCACAAAAAAATAATACTAGGTACAAACATGCAATTATCCATAAACCTTCATAATGGACATATTAAAGTTAAAAATACATTATCTAATGCAAAAAGAGAGGTTTAATGTGCTGAAGGATGGTCATATGGGCCTTAATTTATGTCTAATTTAGAGGTCCATCACCAAGATCACAAAATCAAACCGAGCTTGGATGCCTCCGGATTTCTTCACCATCTTTGAAGAATTTTCATGTCTCCACCCTCAGGCTTTACTTTGTATCCGTCATTACCAGCCGAGGGATTCCTAGGCCTTTGGAATTTTCCTGAGACCACCTCACCTCGGATTTTGAAACCATTTGGCAATCCAAATCTCAAACCAATAAAGAATCCCATCACACCATGATTATCCAGAAATGGTAAGGCTAGGCTAAAATTCATTGTTGAATCCTAACAAAATCCATGCCAATGATAACAAAAGAACCATATACCAACATGCACATACCATGCATGTCAAAACCTGCTAGGAAATCACACATGCGATCTGTTACCTGAAACTATTCCTACTGAAGCTTGTTGATCCTTGCCTTCCTTTCCTTTCCTTGTTTTTCCTTTCCTTTCCTTACTTGCTTACTTTCTTTCTCCTCTTGGTTCTTTCTCCTCTCTGAGACAAATTATCACGCTAATCTGACAAAAGGTTGACAAAAAGCTACCAACTGATGCTCTGAGGTATTTATATTGATGAGGCCTCTAATTTCTTCAGTTTTCCATTATTTTATTTCATTTTCCTTCTCACATGCAACCTGTGACCTTTCACCTTCCTTTTCTCCTAATTTCCATTATTTTCATAAATAATGTGCCAAAAATACCTATTTGTCTTTCCAAAGCCTTAGCTATTGCCTTTGACAATTTCCCCTTAGGCATAAAACACAACAAGTGATGTCCACTAGGATATTTTGCCCAACATTCAACTTGGAATAAGTGTCCCTTTATCGTGGTCTTATTTTACCTTTATTAACTTTTATTACATGAACTTTTAACCCAGGGTTGTTACATTTATCCCTCGATGTGGTGGAGGCATTCAACCATTCAACTAACACTTGATCTAAGGGATTTTTGTTAAGTTCATTAGCCCTTAGGGAACTGTTGAACGCTCAACCACCCCCCATAATTTTAAAAAATGTTATGGAGCCCTCCAAATGAATTTTGGCTATTATCACTTTTAGATTGTGATGGTTTGCCTTATTTTGAGTGATTTTTACTTTTCTTTGATTTACATTTTCATGATTCCATTGCTTTCATTTTGCTACTAGTTTTCTAACAACTATAAATTTTCTTCATTCTAACTTACAGTTTGAAAATTATAATTGGTCAAAGTTTGATTAATTCTGCCACCTAAGTATAAATAATATAATATATAAAATATGTTTTATAAATTGTAATAAAAAAAATTAAATATTTAATATTTTTATTAAATTTGTTAATTTATTTTTAGTTAGTTATGCCTTAGTTAAATCATTTAATTTAATTAGGTTAATTAATTTAAATTTGTTTATTTAATTTAATTAATAAATTTGATTTATAATTAATTTTTATATTAATTAATAAATATATTTAAAATTAATATTTAATAAATATAAATTAATTTAATAGCTACTGTGGTCAAGCGCATATAATATTATATATAAACATGAAAATATTACGTGGTGCACAATCTAAACTCCCGGGAAGTAAACGTCTGGGTTACGTAAGTTTAATGTAAGTTGAGCATCACATATCATATAATACGAAATTAAATATATTATAGCAAGGGAAAATGATACGTTGAAAGGTCTATTAGTTGTTTAAAGGTAAGTGGCGAAGGCGCCCCACTCTCTACTTACTTCACCCCCTCATACACTCCACCTTACATACGCTTGTATGTATTTCTCCTCCTTTCATGAACAATGAGACCCCATTAATATATTTGCCCCCTTTTCATCTTTGATTTTTGATTTTCTTTTTATTTATTCTATATATTTTTTTATTTTTATTTTTTAAACCAAAATAATAAGCATGTGCAAAATTTTGTTTAAAAACATAGTTTAATTAATTTTGATTGCTCAATTTTAGAAGGACATATCTTGATTTCTGCTTTATGAAATCAGGGAAATGAGGACTCGTTGGAAAGCTATTCCGGAAAAAAAAATCTAGTAACATTAATTCAAACAAACCTAATCATTTAATATCCAAAAAATTTAGCAAAAGTTAGAGCTATGAATTTGCAACCAAAACGGATTTCCTAAGTTTGTTTTGGGAAAAATTATTTATGCGAGCAAGATTCGTTGCCACTAATTCATTCCCAAATTATTCAATTACCCATCATATCTTCACAAGAAGCAGGGAAAGCATGGATCTTTGCTTTTATTAATTTTTTCAATGAGATTTTAATTCACTAATTTATTTTTCACAGATTTAGAAATATGAGATTTCTCTTCATTTTTTATTGGTTTTATTTTTAATTTCAGTTATTTTTGCAGAGAAAAAATTGGAGAAGATGAGGTCCAAAGATTTTTGAGCGATTGGATTGGAGCAACAAAGGAAAAAAAGATTTTTCAGCTAAAAAAAAATTGATCTCGAATTTTGTCATTTAATCATCTTTTTATGACTCACCTTTTTGGGGGATTCCGTTTGTACATATTTGAAGAAGAAAGAGGGTTCCCTTTTTGGGGGCAAGTAGGGTACTCTTTGCACTAATGTAAGAGGCTTTTTGTTGTAGATTTATTAGGAATAGTCAAGTTTCAGCTTGGGGGTTTTCCTTTTGAGATCATATCTTTGTTGGAGAGGGATATCATGCACTATTGCAACTCCATTCTCTACCAACAGAGTTGAATGCCTTGGGAGGATTGTTGGAGAAATCTCTTTCTCACTTGTAAGGATGGAGCATGAGATACACAAGTTTTTTATTGTATTCAAATATTATTATTTATCAATATAATCTAGTATGGTACTCTTTGCACTAATGTAAGAGGCTTTTTGTTGTAGATTTATTAGGAATAGTCAAGTTTCAACTTGGGGGTTTTCCTTTTGAGATCATATCTTTGTTGGAGAGGCATATCATGCACTATAGCAACTCCATTCTCTACCGACAGAGTTGAATGCCTTGGGAGGATTGTTGGAGAAATCTCTTTCTCACTTGTAAGGATGGAGCATGAGATACACAAGTTTTTTATTGTATTCAAATATTATTATTTATCAATATAATCTTATTCTTTGATGCTAGATTTGTGTCAATATTTCCATGTTTTAGCACTATTGTTAAATATGTGAATTTTTGTTTATTAGATCAACTATATAATTTAATAATTATATAGATTAGTCACTTGTATTTTTATTTTCTCTTGCATTTAAACTAATTTCCGAGTAACTATTTACTCATAAATTTGTCATTGTAAATTGATTTAATCAATATTGAATTATATGAACTATTTCGATGTTCTAATGACTCATCTCTTATTATTTTGATTGATAAAACATAACATGTCATGCATTAAAGATATCAGTTGTTAGAATAGCTTCAACAACTCAATATTTATAAAAAAAAAGCGCATGTTAAATCCCCATCATATTTAATATTTGCACTTGGTAATTAGGAGTTATTTCCTATGAGTCGAGTTACAGTAGTTCTCTTTATTTTTCCACACTAGCAAGTAGACCTACATTTAGATTAATTCATTGCATTTTAGAAGTCTCCTTTCATAGGAGAAACATCATTGATGTCTTGGCCAATGGCTAAGCCCTTAGATCAACTTAAGGATGACTTTCTTGCAAGTTCACTACAGGAGAGTAAGTTTGATTGAATCTTCTTATTGATGGTAATTAGAAACATCACAAGACAACAGGGAGACTGAACTAGGATAACTGGACCCATTTGTGCTAGTCAGAATCATCATCCCAAATGGGTAAATGCCTAATTAGGGTCTTAACCGGGTGATCTCCCCAAATGTTGATTATGGTCATTATTGACCATCAACAATTTTGGTGTTAGAAGGAGGGCCATGACAAGTTGTCTTTTCAGAGTTTTGTATTTTAAAGTTTCTATTTATTTGCAATGTCTCAACTTCCAATTTGGAGTTGTATCATTGGACATGCATCTACTACAAATCCAATGAAAATTAGAAGACATTTATTGAAGGTAAAGTTTGATGGTAATAGAAAATATTCCACATATTATCATGTTTTACAGTTTATTCAAAATTTTACAAATTGTATGTTTACTGATATTGATAAAGGTATTCTATGCAGGACTTTTACTCTAACTTTCACAAGCAAAGCCAAAAGATGGTTTAAATCTCCACCAGTTTCCTCTATTCATAGTTAGGACGAATTTATTACAAAGTTCCTTCACACAATTGAAAAATATGACTATGAACAGGTATGTGACAAACTTGAATATTTACGAAAATTTGAAAATGAATCTACAATAGATTTTACAATCAAATTCAGATTAATTTGTTTAAAATTTAAATCTAAAGACAGACCCTAAGATATCGAGTTAATGGAATGGTTTCAACAAGTACTTCCTCTTCCTTTTTATTCTAAATGATCGCAATCAGCCTAAAGAGATTATTTTTCTTAGCACATTCATCGTTGCTCAAGAGCCACTTGTTATTAATAGCATGGTCAAGCATCATCAAGAAGAGAATGTGGACATTTCCATTCAACAATTTCAGCAAGCTATTATCGCTTCCATTGAAATTATTGCAAACCTTGAAATTGTTCCAAATAACATTGTCGTTGATGAATCTATTGCTCATAATAAAGGAGAAAATCAACAATTGCCAATTCAAAATTAAAATTCTACATATTTCTGATTTTTCTCATGCTGAAATTATGTTCAGCCATAAAGTTTGGGGCATCCAAGCATTGATTTTTAAGAAAATGTGGTTAGCAACATACATGATGAGAAATTTGAAATCTGCATTAAGGAAAATAAGGAATAATTTACAAGCAAAGAAATCTTTAGATTCATATCTTCAAATAGTAATTTCTCCCTCTATCTCGATACTTTTCCTGTTAGTAATTCATTTTCAAATCAATTGGCAATCCCTCTTTACACAAATGTGATTTTAAAATAGGGGAGCTTATATATATCAAGAAAATGATAAATTTATTGTTAGTTGTGATTCAGATAAGGAATCATTTAATAATTTCAACCTCAACAACTCTTATAAATTTTATGCATGTGAATTTTATCATTCTTCCCATTCTAATTCATCATTTATAATATAAGAGAGTGCTAATAAGAATTGTAAAGCCATTTATGATGACTATTTAGAGTTTGAGAATATTGAGTTATTTCACCCATCATTAAATTCCCATATTCTCAATACTCTATAGAAATTTGATAGAAATTGCAACTGCTCAAGAAATCAAACTGAAATCAGGAGACATAAATTTTATTATACTAATATGCGGAATGAAAATCACAATTTAGAACAATATTCATAGACATGCAACAAGCAAAACCACAAGTACACTGTGATTTCTAGGGAAAACCAACTAGGAAAAACCCCTCAAGCCTCTTTTCATTAATCGGTTGAATAGAAACACTATAACAATTGCATGCTCTAGCTCTGAGTACCACCTACAAAAGGAAAATTGTTCTCTCTGCTAAATGAGAGCCTATAGCCAACACTTAGCCAATTTTTGCCTCCTCCAACCTCCTATTTCCTTGCGCAATTCTAAGCTAATTCAAGCTTCTAAACAATAAGGAAGTCCATATTTCCTTGTGAAATTCCCAAGGAATTGATCTCCTGACCAAATGCAACAATTGTACACTCAACTCGTATACACTTAATGTTACACTAGCCTTTGCCTCCTCCACTCTAACTGGGCAATTCAAATTCCATGCATGTTTGGGCTATTTTGGATTGATTGATCAGTTAACTAACATATTTCTGAGTTATACTATTGTCTCACCACACAACTGATCTTCAAATGACTCTATTAATTGTTATAGGTCAGTTAACTGAGTACAACGGAAAACAACATAATTAGCTTGCTAAAATTTAGCAATCAACACATGCATGACTAAACTCCAAGGCCACTAACTTGAATTTGTTGATCTAACTAAGTAACAAGAGACATGTCACACTAGTTAAATGCCTCCAAGTTGTCCTGTTGATGTGGGAATTAAATTTACTCAATTTAACTTAGGCTAAAGTCAAATTGAGCCTTTCTTGTTACACTTTCTAACACTCCCTCTTAGTAAGAAAGGGATTTTTCACCACCCCTATCCCGCACCTATGGAATTCGAATTTACCTCTTGACAATGCCTTTGTCAAGATGCCATCATATTTATCCTTAGTTGGAATGTAATGTAGCAACACAATTCTCATTTGCACGCAATCCCACAAATGATGATATCAGATATCAATGTGCTTGGACCTATCATGAAATATTGGACTCTCAGAGAGCTTAATACAACTTTGATTATCACAATATATCATTGTCGGATCCATCTCCTGACTGAAAAGACCCACAAGTATTTTCTTCATCCATATGGACTCGCATGTTGCTTGACTTGCAACCACGTGTTCAACCTCTGTTGATTTGAGCACCACAAACCTATGCTTCCTGCTATACCAAGAAACAGTTACAGACCCAACACTGAAGATATCACCTAAAGTACATTTCTCGTCTGATGGACTCCATGCCCAATCTGCATCAGTGAATACTGGGAGCTTCACTCCCTCTATCCTTTTTTACCATAATCCATACTCAGTAGTGCCTCTAAGCTACCATAACACATGCTTTGATTCCTTCCAATACAACTTGTTAGGCCCCACCATAGCTTAACGAAGTTAGTTTACTACATAGCACATGTCAGGTCTTGTGTTCACAAGATACATCAAATACCCCACAAGTTGTCTATAAATGGTAGCATCAACCTCTTCACATGAAGTAGAATTCTCCTTCCTCCAGTTTGTAGCTAGAGGTGTTTCCATAGGCTTACAGTTCTCCATGTGAAATATCTAAAGTATTTTAGAGGCATACTTCCCTTGAGACACAAATAATTCACCATCGCCTTGCCATACTTCCAGCCCAAGGAAGTAATGGATTAAGCCCATGTATTTCATCTCAAATTTCCTTACAAGATCCTATTTACAAGAGTATATCATCCACTCATCACTTGTCAAAATTAATCATCAACATACAAAACAAGGATAAGAAACTTACCATTTACCACAATGTGATAGAGGTTTGCATCTACTTCACTTTTGGTGAATCCCAATCCACTGAGATAACTATCAATCTAAGTGTACCATGCTCGGGGTTCTTGTTTGAGACCATACAATGATCTCCTGAGTTTTCACACATGTGAAACTCGATCATATGTCTCAAATACTTATGGAGTCTCTATGTAAATTTCTTCTTCAACAACACCATTGAGAAAGGAGGCCTTCACATCCATTTGGTGCATCTTCCACCCCATCTGCACAATTAATGCAAGAATTGATTTAATAGAGGAATACCATGCCACGTGGGTAAATGTTTCCTCGTATTCAACTCCCTCTCCTTGAGAAAATCCTTTGGCACAAATTTGGCCTTGTACTTCTTGATGCTCCTATCAGTTACATGCTTCACTTTGTATATCCATATGAAACCAACCATTGATTTTCCTTCTGGTCTTGGCAGCACTTCCCATAAATTTTTCTTCATGTTGGATTCATATTCTTCCTCTATGGCATCAATCCAAAGAGGTTGAGAAACTGATTCCTCAAATGAGGAAGACTCTGACTCAATGATCTCTGTCATGTGATCCATGTAACTAGTGTACCTCGGTGACCTCCTTTGCCTTCACTATGATGTAGGAGCTCCCACATGCTCTCGCGCATCATGTATCAATTTATAATCTTCTCTATTTCTCTTTCTCCCTTCTCTGGATGTTTCTGGTTGAGTGGGTGTCTCCACTCGGCCTCCTCTCTACTCCTTCATTTGTGGCTGCTCCACAACTTCCTGAAGCTCATCCTCAGACTTCTCCCTTGGAGCTAGAATCTATTTCTCGAGTGGGATACTCATCTCTCACTCCATAGAGAATCTCATAGCCTTCTTCTCATCAAACTTGACAACCCTCCTCACCACTATCATCCTCAATGAAGGTAAATACACTCGTTAACTTTGTGGAGTTTTGGTGTATCCTAAAAAAATCCCAACTCTGTTGTAGGCTCAATTTTCCTCCTCAAATCCTTGGAGACATGACAATAGATCGAAGCTCCAAAATTTTGAAATAAGCACATCAACCTTTCTCCCAAAGAATGCTTCCTCCAACGTTATCATACCAAGTACTCTATGAGGACTTTGGTTATGTAAGTAAACTTTTTTGTTACATGCTTCTACCCATAGATGCAATGAAAACCCTTGATCATGTATCATAGCTCTTGCAACCCCAAGTATGCTCCTTGTCTTCCTCTAAGTTACCCCATTCTATTGTGGGTTATGGGGTACTATCAGTTCTCTTTGAATACCTTCTTTGGCACATAAATCCTTGAAGGCTTTAAAAAAAAAATTCACCTCCATTTTCACTCCTGAGAGCCTTCACCTTCTTCTTAGTCTGCTTCTTAACTAATGCCTAAAATTCTACAAATTTGGAAAACACTTCATCCTTTTTCCTCATGAATAAAATCCATCATCTCCTAGATTAATCCTCAATAAAAATTACATAGTGTTGGGCGATAACAAGTGCCTTTTAAAACTCCTAATTATCCTCACATTAATTATCAACCCGGGCAAGTCTTCTTATTTCAAGAGTGTACACAGTATGTGGCTGCTATTTAATTCAGAGAGTAATGTTTCCTAAATTGTAGTATAGATCTTCAAATACAAAAGTAAATGGATGCATCTAATAAATTCCAACAACAATCATTAAAGGGAATATAACAATTGAACTTCAAACTTCTACCGAAAGTGTAATCAATCCTGACTCAAGCAATTCGAAATGGGATCAACTGAGAGTACAGTAGTAATAACTCTTTTCTTCTTAATTGATTTAATCTAAATCAAAACCCAATCTCCAGTAAATAATCCGAACAAAAATAGTATCAATCTGAGAGTTCGGAAACGATAGTTAAACTCTTTACAATTGATTACATCAAGTTGAATATTTATCTAAGTAACACAATCTGAAGATGAACTAAATTAAATGATAATGTTGTAAATTGTATAAAGCAAAGATAGTTTGTCAACCCAGGAAAATAAATAACAGCGAAGGAAATAAAATCACAGAAAGCAATAATACTATGAAACTGTCACGCTTGCGAGAATTTGGAAATGTATGACACAAATAAAGCAGTTGAATCCACCAAAGGTTGGGCCCTTAGTCGCTAGCGAACACTGTTAAGTTACATCAGATAGCTCGAGGGAATAGCAAGCAACAACACTTATGTATTAATCATCGAATATAAGTAGCATTACAATATGACTGTGTTCTCTCAATAGTGAGAGTATGTGATTAAAATTACAAATTCAATAACAATAGAGATTCCCCTTTATTTTTACAATTGTCTTCTTTTATAATCATAAAGGGTAAAATATAAATGGTAAATGTGATCCCTCAAGATCGGGCTTCGCAACTAATTTCCAACTTCAAACATCCTTTCCTTTCTCGCGCTGATCTTCCTGATTCGTCTTTAGCCTTGACTGTAACTGTCGTGTTCCTTCCTTGGCTTGTTGATTTTCGTTGTTCCTTCATTAGGGAACAACATTTGTCCCTTTTGTTGTTTTCCTGCATAAAGAAGGGTAATAATTAGTTAAGTCGTAACTGCAGATAATTCGTTCATTTCTCACCATAATTCTTTAATATATTAACACATTAGGATATAGAAAAGATAAGAATAGAGGAAAATAATGATGAGATTAATAGTAATTACATACCCATTTCACGACTCAACATACTCCCCTGCTTACCATGTTTCATGTCCTCATGAAAAGCAAGTAGTTTGTATGCAGAGCAGTTAAAGAATAAGCCAAAGAAGGAATATCGTAAAGTGGTCTAAAACCATGGTTCTTGGCCAAGGGATCAAAGATGGGCCCCGTCTGTCCTTCAGGCAATTCATATATAGCCCGATAACCTTCAGCAAGATACCCAATGATAGGGCTGTGGAACCGACAACCTAGCCAATAAGGACCTTCTCTCAAAATGAGATTGTTATATGTGACAAAATGGTCTACAACTAGCTTAAAATTTTTATAATTAAATGGCTCCCTATTCTATACATTACTAGTGGAGACTATCCACCGAAGCTTGGCTACAGCCAAGGAACTTTCCTGAATGGAGAGGAAGTATTCTACTCCCTTCTGTACAATCTCTTTCTGAATAGGCCCCAAAATTTTGATCACTCCTTCCCTTGTCATCAGACTCTTGTGATTGGCCAGCATTTGTAAAGGATGTTTGGGTTCACTTCTAACCCAAAGATCCAAGGCATGCTCTTGTCTTTGGAACACGTTATGGGCCTTGAACCACTTCAGTTGATTGACAGAAAATAAGATAAAGGCTTGGAACTGAACATCCTCCACAAAAGGGTTGGGGTTATTTTCCACTTCTTCCTCTAATACAAAATTGTGTAAGTAGAATTCACAGAGCAACCTTTAAACTTTTACCCCATGCTGTTTGCAACAATTTATAAAATCCTCAAATGTTTTTAATTCTATGGGTTTTCCAACACTCACAACTTTAATTTTTAGCAACAAATATCATTCTAACAAAAATAAGGCATAATTATTGGCAAGAGATCTGCATGCCAAGACATTAGTGTATAAAGAGTAGATAGTGTCTATTTGACTCATGACCTTCTCTAATCTGGACTTCATTTTCTCAATTATCTCTTTTTCTTTTTGGTATTTGTCGAATGTCTTGCTCTCTGATGTATTCATGTCCCTAAGTTTCCTTTGTAATTCTTGGTATTTTTTCTGGGAGACCGTTTCTTGCTCAAGCCGTTCTACGGCAAGCCGAGCCTGTGCTAAATCTTCTTGCAAATTCAATAGACTGGTGTTATTTCTCAACATGATATATTTGGCTTGAATGGTTATCTGAGTACTTCTGTTATGAGAAGAAATGCCTACTATTTGTGTTCTTTTATGATGGGAGGTCAAAACCTCCGTCAGGGTGGCCATGTTGTAGGAGGGTACCATCTCTGTCTGAATAGCTATGTTACAATAAGGTACAACCTTTGTCTGGGTAGCTACTTCTGCAAGAATTGCATGCTATTCCTTAGTGAGTATGGGCTCCATTTGAGTCCCTGTATTTATTCTTTCACAAAATTCAGTTTGCACTGCTACATTTACAGTCTCCGGGGTTTTGTCTGGAACCTTCTCCGCTGATATTTCTTTTATCTTTCTCTTGAGATTTTTTACCGTTTTCCAGAGCCTCTGCTGTTCCTTCCTAAGCTTTTTAATTTTGGCTCTATGCTTTTCTGGGGGAGAAGCTATTCTGTTAATAGTTTGTGCTCCTAACGAACCTAGTTGCTCATCCTAACTCTCTTCTACAAGAACTTTGTCCCTAGATTGGTAGTCGTCTTCCTGGTTTATTTCTGCCCCTTCTGTTTGGCTTGTATTCTCCGTTTTTAGGCCTACCTGGTTGGGTTCTCCCGGAGGCATGTCACTAGGTTGGTTTACCTCTTCTTGAATGGCCTCTGTGCCTGTTTTTGTTTCACAACCTGCATTTTCTGATAGAATTCTGTCATGGCCATAATTCTCCATAGATTGAGGTGTTCCAAAATTAAGAAGGCTTTCAGGTTGTATGTACTCATTCATATTGGCCAGAATTTGGACCAATTCTATATCGTGTAATAAATCTCCTAGGGGACTTCTATTTGATGTTGAGGGGAGTCCTAATTCATTTCTTTCCTCCTCTCCAAAATGTCTAGTTTCTTCCTCACGGTCTAACTCAAGTTCATCCTGTCCTTCTAGCAGAAAATTATACTCACTTCCTGGACTGGATAGTTCTATGGGTTGGCTGATACTACCCCGAGGATTTTCAGCTACTTCTACATTTGTTCTCAGCTTGGCGGAATGTCTGCACTTTTGGGGAATGTTCGCTGCAAGGGTAGTACTCTTCCTTTTCAAAACAGGATTAGGTGCAGGCAGAGCTAACCGTCCTTCAATAGCAAATATTAGTTCCTCCCAACTTGATTGTTGTTGGGTAAGGTTGTAGCTAACTATCAGCCTAATCAAATAGTGATGTCTTACTACGTTTTCTATATGTCGAGATCATTTGAGCCTCTCGGCAGAGTCATGGAGTAAAAAATTTAATAATGAAGGTAAATTTACAAAGCATTTTTGTCTCAGAATTGCTAAGAGTTTAAGTTGACGCGGCCTTACCACATCTTTGCATCCGTCACATGTGATGTAATTCTAAACGATCCTTACTAATTCTCCCCATGGTTTGTCCAAGTGAGGATGGCTAAACTCCTTTTCCTTTTTTGATGAGCTCCTGTCCTTCATCCTTAAAGACTTCGATGGCATCTTGCAACTTCAATCATTTGTTAGCCCATATGGGTCCTTCGGATGGAAACCCAGATACTTCTGCTATCACAGTGTCTGATACTGTGATTTATCAACCCCTTATCATCGATTGTCCGTTCTGTAAATTTTGTAGGAATTCAATGGCAACTTCTTCGTTGGGAGGCTGAAATCAGGTGAAGTATGCAATCCACCCAGTTCGGGCTAAAATTTCTCTGGTTGCATTAGAAACAATCAGTACTAGCGGCTCCCTGCACACTGTTCTTCCTCCCATACTGCTTGAATTCTACAAACAGTGCTTGAATTCTTCAAACGGTTAGTGTAATAGCACAACAATAAACAAAGCCGATTGATGGAACAGAAAGTTGTTATAATGGTTATATCGGATGATACTTTACAAGCATAAATACCGTTATCTAGGACTTGCTATTACACCACATACTCAATAATCATGGAATGTCGTATTGCCCTACAAAATCAAATAAAGAGATGACACGCATGCATAGTACATTGGAGGTTGCTTCTTGCCCCCCTTCGAAATAATAGGTTGCCTTCGACTGAATGAGTGAGGGGATAACGTGCTAGCGACAAAGTACAGGGATGATGAAAGTGGAAACGTACGCATATTAATGCAAGGATCCCAAAAGATAACAGAGTGCTAAAATCAATGCATATAATGAGAATTATCAATAAGTGAGGAGATGCCGTGAGGTGATTCAAAAAGGAAAAAGGAAAACTGACGTAGGAAAAATACTTTACCATCATCATTCCACTTAAAGCTATTATGATTGATTTAAAAGATCTTGCATGCATAAAGGTTCAAAATAAATTAGGAACGTAATCTCTCTGTAGTAAAGATTAAAATAAGGAAAGGGGATTATAATAATTATTGATGTTGAAAATATGACTCTAATACCATCAGCAGAGCTTTTGTTGCATGTAGGCGTTTATAGCCTCGTACAGAGTTTCTTTCTCACCCTTTGGAACCATGATCCTCTATGTATAGCTGAGGAAGTGCATTATAATATCAAAGTAGAGACCAATGTGTTGGCATGGTAACCAGATGAACACATTGCCATTCATTAGGAAGGAGCGAAAGGTGGGCAAGCTGGCTCGTAATGAGACCTCCTGTTCTAAGGACTTCATTTCTTTATGCATCCATTGGATCATATTCCTAGTGTGGTGGCCATAGTGGGAATGCCACTTTGCTGCTTCCTTATGATCATGGTAGGCTGGCTCGTGATGAGACCCCCTATCCTCCATCTGTAAAAATTATAGAATTGTTAGTAAACATATGTATATGTATATTTTTTTTTTTGAACAACAACACTTCCTATTTATATATAGAGGGTGGCTCAACACTCCTTAGGAGTAGGGATGGTGGAAGAAGTCCGAACATATTAATAGAAAAAAGTATGCCCTTAACCTTATTTGATGATAATGAACAGAGAGAATTATAGGAGTTAGGAGAGAACCAGCATGGTAGAAATAATCAATCAATATTTATAGTGCAAATGAGGATAGTGAAGTGAAATAGATGGTTGTGTCCTTCCTTTTTTGATCAATACAAAGCAATCTTGTTAAAGATGATGATATTCACTATATTTGTGTGTTCCAGTACTTCAAATTTGTATCCTTACATATATATTTATACACTTGCGCTCTATAGAGGATCATAAAGAGTGATCAAAGGAAAGAAAGGGTGTTCTCTAAAAAATATTCACAAGGTGCTATAAAACAACAAAAGAAAACCTCACACAAAAAATGTTGTTCCTTATAGGGAACCATAAGGAAAGAAACGCAAAAAAAAGGTGTTGTTCCTTAGAGGGAACAATAGTTGTTCCCTGTAGGGAAAAACAAAGAAAATGCATCCAAAAATTGTTGTTCCTTAGAGGTAACAACAGTTGTTCCCTGTAGGGGACAGTAAGGAAAGTACACACCAAAAATTTGTTGTTCCCTGTAGGGAACAATAGCTGTTCCCTGTAGGGAACAACAGCTGTTCCCTGTGGGGAACAACGAAAAAAAATGCACACAAACATTGTTGTTCCTTATAGGGAATAAAAATTGTTCCCTGTAGGGAATAACAGTTGTTCCCTGTAGGGAACAACAAAATAAAATGCATGCCAAAACTACTGTTCCTTAGAGGGAACAGTGACTGCTTCGTAGAGGGAATAATAGTTGTTCCTTGTAGGGAACAGCGAGAAGAAAAAACAATTACACACCGAAATTGTTGTTCCTTAGAGGGAACAACGGCTATTCCTTAGAGGGAACAACAATTGTTCCTTAAAGGGAACAAAAATGAAGAAAAAAATTGCACACGAAATTGTTGTTCCTTAGAGGGAACAGCCATTGTCCCTTAGAGGGAACAACAGTTGTCCCTTAAAGGGAACAACAAAAAGAAAAATAAGTAAAAAAATACACATGAAATTGTTGTTCCTTAGAGGGAACAATGATTGTTCCTTAAAGTGAACAACAAGAAGAAAAAATAGTGCACACGAAATTGCTATTCCTTAGAGGGAACAACGGTTGTTCCTTAGAAGGAACAATAGTTGTTCCTTAAAGAGAACAACAAGAAGAAACAAACGAAAAATACTGCACATGAAATTGTTGTTCCTTAGAGGGAATAGAGGCTATTCCTTAGAGGGAACAACAACTATTCCTTAAAGGAAACAACAAGAAGAAAAAAACGAAAAATTTTGCACACAAGATTGTTGTTCCTTAGAGGGAACAACAGTTGTTCCTTAAAGGGAACAACAACTATTCCTTAAAGGGAACAACGAGAAGGAAAAAATCAGCACTCGTAATTGATATACCTTAGAGGGAACAACAAGAAAAAAATCCATATGAACATTGTTGTTCCTTAGAGGAAACACCAATTGTTCCTTAGAGGGAACAACAGTTGTTCCTTAGAGGGAACAACAAAGGAAAAATAGATGAAAAAAACAAACTTATGTACAATTTACTATACAAGCGAATTCAATCAAACAAAAAGGGAAATTTATGTACAAATTTCAAAAACAAATAAATTCTTCAGTGGACCGATGCTGTGGACAGGTTGCCCTCCTTAGCAAGAATTTGTATAGTGGAATCTTCCTGTAACTGTTGGCAAAAGGAATCCTTGGTAAGCGGTTTATGATAGAGGCGCACTTGATGTCCATTTGCTTTAAAAGAGTAGCCAGACCCATCAGTGGTGGTTAATGTGAGGGTACCATTATTATGCACCTCTTGTATCTCATAGGGGCCTAACCATCTGGTTTGGAGTTTCCCCAGGAAATCCTAGAACCTAGAATCATACAAAAGTGCCCAATCACCTTCATCGAAGATCTTCTTCTTGATAAGGACATCATGCCATTTCGCTCTTTGTTGTTGGATTAGTGCAGTATGTTGAAGAGCTGATAGCCAGATTTCATCCAATTCATTGATTTGATGTAGCCTATTAATATGTGCTTCGTTTAAGTCCAAGCCTACTTCCTGAGCTATCCTCAATCTCCCACCTCAATTTTGTATAGTTTCTTCACTAGAACTCTAGTGTACTTCACTTTCCCAGTAGCTATGTGTCTTAGAAAGGATTTCCCTTTACTAAAAATATCAACATAGCATCTATCCTCCAATACTGCTATAGAGATTAGGTTCTTCTTCAGCCCAAGTATAAACATAACATATTTGAGGTGAAGAGGGGTGGATTTATCCCTGTCAAAGGTGACAATACCAATTCCTGTAGCAATGTACCTCCCGTCATCCCCCAATTCAATATGCATCTAGACATCCTTCTCCTCCAGGCTACTGAAAAATTCCTTGCACCCTATCATACGAAATGAGGCACCAAAATCAAGGTACCACATACTCCCCATAACAGTGTTGACCATGCATGCTATTAGGGTGAAGTATAACTCGTATTGTGAAGCCAATGCTTCACCTCGTGATCCTCCTGAATGCTTCTTATTAGACTTCTTATGCAGACATTTTGTTGCATAGTGCCCATATTTGTGGTAGTGGAAACATTTTATCTTGATGAAGTCTTTCTTCTTGCGGATGGATTCATATTTTCTTTGGATCTTCTTTCCTTTTCCCTTATTCCCCTTCCCAACCAAGGAAAAGTTATCTTCATCTTATGCTCTGGATGATACTCCATCTCTGGTATTTCTCCTGATCTCTTCTTGAACCAAATTGAACCATAACCTTTCCCAATATGGTAATTTTTCCCTTCCATTCATAGAGTCTTGGTAGATGTGACAAGATTTTGGAAGGCCTAGAAGAGCTAAGCTTACAAGATCATATTTTGCAACATTCACCCCTACCCCTCCAATCTCATCTAGAACTTGAGTGAATTTGGAGAGATATTGTGGGATGGTATCATTTTTCAACATCCTAATATTTCGAAGTTTGTCTTTCAGGGCCAGTTTTTTATGGTCACTGTTATTTTCGAATAGTTCAGTCAGTGTCTTCCACATAGCATATGGTGTTTATTTTCCATGGAGATTTGAGGCCACGTGGTCTCTCACAACTTCCAAAATAATTCTCCTGACCTTTGCAACATATTTCTTCCATTCAGCTAATTGATGTGCATAAGACTATTTGGGTTTCACAATATCAATTTTAACTTATTCTAACACACCGTTATCATCAAGCACTACTTCCAAGCTATGAAATTTGAGCTACCCTCTAGGGCATACTCCAATCTCAGTCCATTGAAAGATTCTCCTGAAACTAAAGAAAAGTTGCTACACTGAAGCTGCAAATTCAAAATTCCTTAGGGACAAATTCAAAATAATGGTTTTAATGTGATTTTAGGGCTTTGATACCATGTATAAATTTGATATAAATTGCAAATTCTTAAGAAATCAAACTGAAATCAGGAGACACAAATTATACTCTACTAATCTGCGGAATGAAAATCACAATTTAGAAAAACATGAATAGACATGCAACAAGAAAAATTGTAAGTGCACAATTATTTCTAGGAGAACTAAACTGGGAATCAACCCTCAAGCCTCTTTTCATTAATTAGTTGAATAGAAAAACTATTGCATTCACATGCTCCAGCTCTGAGCACCATCTACAAAAGAAAAAATGTTATCTTTGTTGAATGAGAGACTCTTGCCAACACTTAGCCAATTTTTGCCTCCTCCAACCTCTTATTTCCCTGCGCAATTCTAAGTTAATTAAAGCTCCTAAAAAATAGGGATGTCCCTATATCCTTGCACAATTCCCAAGGAATTGATCTCCTAACTGCATGCAACATTTGTACACTCAACTAGTATAAACTTAATATTACACTAGCCTTTGTCTCCTTCACTTTAGTCGGGCAATTCAAATTACATGCATGTCTGGGCTATTTTAGGGTGGTTGATCAGTTAACTAATAGATTTCTCAGTTAGACTATTGTCTTACTGCACAACTGACCTTCAACTGACTCTATTAATTGTTAGAGGTCAGTTAACTGAGTACAATTGAAAATAACTAAACTAGATTGCTAAAATTCAGCGATCAACACATGCATCACTGAGCCCCAAGCCCACTAACTCGAATTTGTTGATCTAAATGAGTGACCACAACCATGTCACACAAGTTAACTTCCTCCAAGTTGTCTTGATGATGTGGAAATTCGATTTACTCAATTTAACTAAGGCTAAAGTCAAATTGAGCCTTTCTTGCTACACTTCTAACATAATCAAAGTCAGTCTATATTTCATGATGAGAGATATTCCTATACCAATATTTCCACAAAATATTGTCATCTTAAATCCCAAAATTCCATAGTGACTACAATTTTCAAAAAAAGAAATCCATTCCAATTCCTATTTTGATATTGTTCAAAATCTCATTATTGGTCATAGTCATGAACATCTTTCACTTCCACAAGTAGATGTCATTATTAATCCCAATTGCATCGTTTTCATTGACACTTGTGGGGGTGGGGTGGGGGGGGAGAATTTTTCAAATAAATAACATGTTTCTTGTAACGTTATTTGTAACAATTATGTTAATGACGATGTAATTTTGTAGTACATTCTTCATTTATTATGGCTTGTTTCATATTTTTATATATATTTTATTTTCCAATTCTTGAATACTCTTTTATGGGCTTTCATTGAAAATTCTTCAAGTGCATTAATTGAAGAAAATCAGTTTCATCGCCTAGATTATGAGCATCTTGACCTTCAAGAATTTCAATTTCATTTGAGGTTCAAGTCTAATCAACTCATTATTTCTTCTTAAATAAATATTCCACAAGATTTGGCACTTGAAAGTCTAGCATTACAATTTGGCTATCCCTCTTATTTATGCAAGAATCTTCTAAAAAATTCATTAGATTTCCATTCAACCTTTCATGATCCATTTGAAAGTTGTTTGGAATGTTTAGTTTCAAAGAAGATTTCTAATGACACCTTTTCTCTTGTACTTAATACTAACATTTTTTTACAAGCTAAAGTATCTAAAGGTAAATCATTCAAGTATGGTTTGTTATCCTGCCCTCCTTGTAATCTTATCCAATCATTAGCAAATGTCCATCCTAATTTCTATGATCCAATTCGAATATGGATGGAGACTTCATTTCTAGAGAGGTTTCTTGTAAATAATTTTGTTTTATTAAACTTATTAGATATAGAACTACATAAGATTTTGGAGTTCTATTTTAATAGTTTAATAATCATTTTATTTATGTTACTAATATTTTATATGTACATATGTGCAGGAATAAATGAGTTTGAATGGATCCATTAGAAATATGATTTCACCTAGTTTTAATATGCTTTGTAGAGTAGTATTAGGAGTAGGATTAGTTTAGTTTAATTAGTTTCTTTTTTTGCTATTTATTGAATAATGTAGGTGTGAAATAAGTGAGCAATGAGCCACTTCTTCTTGGCAGAGAATGGTTAAAGCATGCTAGTGAAATCAGCTCATTCATTAAATAGGTTTATGGGGTATTCTTTTTTTTACATAAAAATTTTTATCATAGTAAATTTCACATTGATTGATGTTGAGCAATGAATCTATTCATATGCTTTACTTTGTATTTATTTTTCACTTTGTGGCATTATCATATTTTCTTTAATTGTTTTTATGTTTTCTTCTTTTGATGTAGTTGAAACACAAAAAAAAAGTACTAAGTCACTGCCTATTCTATTAAGAAACAAGGCATTTAATCAATCCACAAGATTTGTGGCTAAATGAATAATTGGAACAAATTTACAACACTGGAAATAGTCGAGAATCTTTGAGAATCTTTGAGACTTCCGAACATATTAATAGAAAAAAGTATGCCCTTAACCTTATTTGATGATAATGAACAGAGAGAATTATAGGCGTTATGAGAGAACCAACATGGTAGAAATAATCAATCAATATTTATAGTGGAAATGAGGATAGTGAAGTGATATAGATGGTTGTGTCCTTCCTTTTTTGATCAATACAAAGCAATCTTGTTAAAGATGATGATATTCACTATATTTGTGTGTTCCAGTACTTCAAATTTGTATCCTTACATATATATTTATACACTTGCACTCTATAGAGGATCATAAAGAGTGATCAAAGGAAAGAAAGGGTGTTCTCTAAAAAATATTCACAAGGTGCTATAAAACAACAAAAGAAAACCTCACACAAAAAATGTTGTTCCTTATAGGGAACCATAAGGAAAGAAACGCAAAAAAAAGGTTTTGTTCCTTAGAGCGAACAATAGTTGTTCCCTGTAGGGAAAAACAAAGAAAATGCATCCAAAAATTGTTGTTCCTTAGAGGTAACAACAGTTGTTCCCTGTAGGGGACAGTAAGGAAAGTACACACCAAAAATTTGTTGTTCCCTGTAGGGAACAACAGCTGTTCCCTGTGGGGAACAACGAAAAAAAATGCACACAAACATTGTTGTTCCTTATAGGGAATAAAAATTTTTCCCTATAGGGAATAACAGTTGTTCCCTGTAGGGAACAACAAAATAAAATGCATGCCAAAACTACTGTTCCTTAGAGGGAACAGTGACTGCTTCGTAGAGGGAATAATAGTTGTTCCTTGTAGGGAACAGCGAGAAGAAAAAACAATTACACACCGAAATTGTTGTTCCTTAGAGGGAACAACGGCTATTCCTTAGAGGGAACAACAATTGTTCCTTAAAGGGAACAAAAATGAAGAAAAAAATTGCACACGAAATTGTTGTTCCTTAGAGGGAACAGCCATTGTCCCTTAGAGGGAACAACAGTTGTCCCTTAAAGGGAACAACAAAAAGAAAAATAAGTAAAAAATTACACATGAAATTGTTGTTCCTTAGAGGGAACAATGATTGTTCCTTAAAGTGAACAACAAGAAGAAAAAATAGTGCACACGAAATTGCTATTCCTTAGAGGGAACAACGGTTGTTCCTTAGAAGGAACAATAGTTGTTCCTTAAAGAGAACAACAAGAAGAAACAAACGAAAAATACTGCACATGAAATTGTTGTTCCTTAGAGGGAATAGCGGCTATTCCTTAGAGGGAACAACAACTATTCCTTAAAGGGAACAACAAGAAGAAAAAAACGAAAAATTTTGCACACAAGATTGTTGTTCCTTAGAGGGAACAACAGTTGTTCCTTAAAGGGAACAACAACTATTCCTTAAAGGGAACAACGAGAAGGAAAAAATCAGCACTCGTAATTGATATACCTTAGAGGGAACAACAAGAAAAAAATCCATATGAACATTGTTGTTCCTTAGAGGAAACACCAATTGTTCCTTAGAGGGAACAACAATTGTTCCTTAGAGGGAACAACAAAGGAAAAATAGATGAAAAAAACAAACTTATGTACAATTTACTATACAAGCGAATTCAATCAAACAAAAAGGGAAATTTATGTACAAATTTCAAAAACAAATAAATTCTTCAGTGGACCGATGCTGTGGACAGGTTGCCCTCCTTAGCAAGAATTTGTATAGTGGAATCTTCCTGTAACTGTTGGCAAAAGGAATCCTTGGTAAGCGGTTTATGATAGAGGCGCACTTGATGTCCATTTGCTTTAAAAGAGTAGCCAGACCCATCAGTGGTGATTAATGTGAGGGTGCCATTATTATGCACCTCTTGTATCTCATAGGGGCCTAACCATCTGGTTTGGAGTTTCCCCAGGAAATCCTAGAACCTAGAATCATACAAAAGTGCCCAATCACCTTCATCGAAGATCTTCTTCTTGATAAGGACATCATGCCATTTCGCTCTTTGTTGTTGGATTAGTGCAGTATGTTGAAGAGCTGATAGCCAGATTTCATCCAATTCATTGATTTGATGTAGCCTATTAATATGTGCTTCGTTTAAGTCCAAGCCTACTTCCTGAGCTATCCTCAATCTCCCACCTCAATTTTGTATAGTTTCTTCACTAGAACTCTAGTGTACTTCACTTTCCCAGTAGCTATGTGTCTTAGAAAGGATTTCCCTTTACTAAAAATATCAACATAGCATCTATCCTCCAATACTGCTATAGAGATTAGGTTCTTCTTCAGCCCAAGTATAAACATAACATATTTGAGGTGAAGAGGGGTGGATTTATCCCTGTCAAAGGTGACAATACCAATTCCTGTAGCAATGTACCTCCCGTCATCCCCCAATTCAATATGCATCTAGACATCCTTCTCCTCCAGGCTACTGAAAAATTCCTTGCACCCTATCATACGAAATGAGGCACCAAAATCAAGGTACCACATACTCCCCATAACAGTGTTGACCATGCATGCTATTAGGGTGAAGTATAACTCGTATTGTGAAGCCAATGCTTCACCTCGTGATCCTCCTGAATGCTTCTTATTAGACTTCTTATGCAGACATTTTGTTGCATAGTGCCCATATTTGTGGTAGTGGAAACATTTTATCTTGATGAAGTCTTTCTTCTTGCGGATGGATTCATATTTTCTTTGGATCTTCTTTCCTTTTCCCTTATTCCCCTTCCCAACCAAGGAAAAGTTATCTTCATCTTATGCTCTGGATGATACTCCATCTCTGGTATTTCTCCTGATCTCTTCTTGAACCAAATTGAACCATAACCTTTCCCAATATGGTAATTTTTCCCTTCCATTCATAGAGTCTTGGTAGATGTGACAAGATTTTGGAAGGCCTAGAAGAGCTAAGCTTACAAGATCATATTTTGCAACATTCACCCCTACCCCTCCAATCTCATCTCGAACTTGAGTGAATTTGGAGAGATATTGTGGGATGGTATCATTTTTCAACATCCTAATATTTCGAAGTTTGTCTTTCAAGGCCAGTTTTTTATGGTCACTGTTATTTTCGAATAGTTCAGTCAGTGTCTTCCACATAGCATATGGTGTTTATTTTCCATGGAGATTTGAGGCCACGTGGTCTCTCACAACTTCCAAAATAATTCTCCTGACCTTTGCAACATATTTCTTCCATTCAGCTAATTGATGTGCATAAGACTATTTGGGTTTCACAATATCAATTTTAACTTATTCTAACACACCGTTATCATCAAGCACTACTTCCAAGCTATGAAATTTGAGCTACCCTCTAGGGCATACTCCAATCTCAGTCCATTGAAAGATTCTCCTGAAACTAAAGAGAAGTTGCTACACTGAAGCTGCAAATTCAAAATTCCTTAGGGACAAATTCGAAATAATGGTTTTAATGTGATTTTAGGGCTTTGATACCATGTATAAATTTGATATAAATTGCAAATTCTTAAGAAATCAAACTGAAATCAGGAGACACAAATTATACTCTACTAATCTGCGGAATGAAAATCACAATTTAGAAAAACATGAATAGACATGCAACAAGAAAAATTGTAAGTACACAATTATTTCTAGGAGAACTAAACTGGGAATCAACCCTCAAGCCTCTTTGCATTAATTAGTTGAATAGAAAAACTATTGCATTCACATGCTCCAGCTCTGAGCACCATCTACAAAAGAAAAAATGTTCTCTTTGTTGAATGAGAGACTCTTGCCAACACTTAGCCAATTTTTGCCTCCTCCAACCTCTTATTTCCCTGCGCAATTCTAAGTTAATTAAAGCTCCTAAAAAATAGGGATGTCCCTATATCCTTGCACAATTCCCAAGGAATTGATCTCCTAACTGCATGCAACATTTGTACACTCAACTAGTATAAACTTAATATTACACTAGCCTTTGTCTCCTTCACTTTAGTCGGGCAATTCAAATTACATGCATGTCTGGGCTATTTTAGGGTGGTTGATCAGTTAACTAATAGATTTCTCAGTTAGACTATTGTCTTACTGCACAACTGACCTTCAACTGACTCTATTAATTGTTAGAGGTCAGTTAACTGAGTACAATTGAAAATAACTAAACTAGATTGCTAAAATTCAGCGATCAACACATGCATCACTGAGCCCCAAGCCCACTAACTCGAATTTGTTGATCTAAATGAGTGACCACAACCATGTCACACAAGTTAACTTCCTCCAAGTTGTCTTGATGATGTGGAAATTCGATTTACTCAATTTAACTAAGGCTAAAGTCAAATTGAGCCTTTCTTGCTACACTTCTAACATAATCAAAGTCAGTCTATATTTCATGATGAGAGATATTCCTATACCAATATTTCCACAAAATATTGTCATCTTAAATCCCAAAATTCCATAGTGACTACAATTTTCAAAAAAAGAAATCCATTCCAATTCCTATTTTGATATTGTTCAAAATCTCATTATTGGTCATAGTCATGAACATCTTTCACTTCCACAAGTAGATGTCATTATTAATCCCAATTGCATCGTTTTCATTGACACTTGTGGGGTGGGTGGGGGGGAGAATTTTTCAAATAAATAACATGTTTCTTGTAACGTTATTTGTAACAATTATGTTAATGACGATGTAATTTTGTAGTACATTCTTCATTTATTATGGCTTGTTTCATATTTTTATATATATTTTATTTTCCAATTCTTGAATACTCTTTTATGGGCTTTCATTGAAAATTCTTCAAGTGCATTAATTGAAGAAAATCAGTTTCATCGCCTAGATTATGAGCATCTTGACCTTCAAGAATTTCAATTTCATTTGAGGTTCAAGTCTAATCAACTCATTATTTCTTCTTAAATAAATATTCCACAAGATTTGGCACTTGAAAGTCTAGCATTACAATTTGGCTATCCCTCTTATTTATGCAAGAATCTTCTAAAAAATTCATTAGATTTCCATTCAACCTTTCATGATCCATTTGAAAGTTGTTTGGAATGTTTAGTTTCAAAGAAGATTTATAATGACACCTTTTCTCTTGTACTTAATACTAACATTTTTTTACAAGCTAAAGTATCTAAAGGTAAATCATTCAAGTATGGTTTGTTATCCTGCCCTCCTTGTAATCTTATCCAATCATTAGAAAATGTCCATCCTAATTTCTATGATCCAATTCGAATATGGATGGAGACTTCATTTCTAGAGAGGTTTCTTGTAAATAATTTTGTTTTATTAAACTTATTAGATATAGAACTACATAAGATTTTGGAGTTCTATTTTAATAGTTTAATAATCATTTTATTTATGTTACTAATATTTTATATGTACATATGTGCAGGAATAAATGAGTTTGAATGGATCCATTAGAAATATGATTTCACCTAGTTTTAATATGCTTTGTAGAGTAGTATTAGGAGTAGGATTAGTTTAGTTTAATTAGTTTCTTTTTTTGCTATTTATTGAATAATGTAGGTGTGAAATAAGTGAGCAATGAGCCACTTCTTCTTGGCAGAGAATGGTTAAAGCATGCTAGTGAAATCAACTCATTCATTAAATAGGTTTATGGGGTATTCTTTTTTTTACATAAAAAATTTTATCATAGTAAATTTCACATTGATTGATGTTGAGCAATGAATCTATTCATATGCTTTACTTTGTATTTATTTTTCACTTTGTGGCATTATCATATTTTCTTTAATTGTTTTTATGTTTTCTTCTTTTGATGCAGTTGAAACACAAAAAAAAGTACTAAGTCACTGCCTATTCTATTAAGAAACAAGGCATTTAATCAATCCACAAGATTTGTGGCTAAATGAATAATTGGAACAAATTTACAACACTGGAAATAGTCGAGAATCTTTGAGACTTCCCATGTACATTACCATATCCATCTCAAAACCATACCCCTGTGCATTCTAAAACTCCTCATTTGAAAAGGTTGGGTCGGGTCAAACCTTTTCAGAACAACGGTTTTTATTTTTCACGTTATATTTTCTTGTCCTAGAGGTAATTACCCCAAACTTTTATTGTTGTTCACCTTTTATATACTTCGGGGCAGATCAACATTACATGTATACATATGTGTCCCCCTTGTCACTTATTTTTTCCAATTATTTTATTCACCCTTGGTTTCCTCAGTTTACACATCACCCCAGAAACCTCACCCCAGAGATTTCTTAGAGTTCTCCTTTCATTTTTTCTGGGATTTCATCATTGAGATGACGTGGTCATCCACTACAATTTTTATGTGGGTCCTCTCACTTCCACATGTCATATCCATTAGTTACATAAGTGTTGTTCACCTTTTATCCTCCACATCACTCTGAAAGCTAATGTACCCCAAAATATTTTAGAATATTCTTTACTTATTTATGCCAAGACCTTTAAACTGGGACATAAATTTCTAAAACAATTCATGCAGATTATTCCAGTCACATTTTTTTTCTAGGACATATAAGTCTTGGATATTTCTGAAGGAGTGCCTTTTGCTTTCACTAGGGAGCTCTAACATCGGGATGACATGGTGTATGAAATAATCCTATTATCTCACCACACCTATCATGTTGCTAGATCACCACTCCATTCCACACATCCCCTATCCTCCGACACCGATGTTAAGGTAATTTGGGTTTCTAATAAGTTATACTATTTGGAATTGTTCCTTAGTTATTTGGATATATATATATATCGCTCCATTCCAAAAGTTCCACAATACAAAATGCTCAAGTTCTCTCCATATTTATTACAAATGCCACTTAGGTTGGGATTTTGGCATCGTTCAATGGGATTTTTAGAAATTTTTCGTCTAGCATGCATAAACAAATAACATGATTAAAATTGTATGTGGCAAAGATGTTAACCACAACTATAATGCAAAGAAAAGTACGTTCTAGTAGACATTCATTGTTTTCATTTTTAGCATTATTATTTAAAGCACAAATCTGAAATTTTTTAGGATTCTTATTCATTACCAATAATTGAACATGGAAGCATTTCTTTTTGGTAAGAACTTTTCATTGGCTTGACGCTAACCTTAGTGTATTTTCAATAAATCTAAGGATCATAAGAATATGTGATTTTTGATAAAGTTGCAACTTCTCCCTACTAGTTGATCTTAATCATGAAAAGAAGATTCTTCTTGAAAAAATGAAATTTGGAGAAAATCGAGAACTCTAAGTTAAATCATAACAATATTCTTCAAAGTAAATTTCATATACTTATTTCATTCTCTATTATTTTTCATTCTATTTTCAATTTCAATTTTGCTTAAGTATTTTAAGATATAAGCTCTATTTTTTAGGTTTTTGTTGGCCTTGTCAAAGGTTTGATTCTTCTACCAACTCTAATATACCTAGTTGTCTTTGCATACTTTCAAGTTGGGAAAAGTGGTTATGATCATGTTCAATTTGCGAACATCAGGGAGTCGCTGCACTTTTACCTTATTTTCATTCAACTTATTGTTTATTTTGTTTCAAAAAACTTATCATAACCCTCATCTTTAATAGATAATCATTGAAGGATTTTAAATTAAGACTTAATGTTAAAGCAAGATTTGCAGGAAAATGGACATTTTATGTGACTTCATCTTATATTCATAACTACTCCATAGATTTAGGATTTATGTTTGAATAAAAAGCCTAATTAATTACAACCTTGTGAGACATAGCTAATCACTTAACTTAAAAGACAATGAGAAAATTAGCATGATATCTTCCTCTTTATATTGAGATATATTTTCATATCTTGTATTGTTTGAGTTTTCTTTTAAGCATGTTTTTTTTCATTTACCTTGTTCTTTATTCCTTTGCATTCTTTGTAATGATTTGATTTCACTTGTTTTACTCTTGATTGAATTTTGTGATACTACTAAAATCTACACGAGGGAATTTATCTCTATGCAACATCAATTGGTTTACATGGGGAAATCCTTACTCTATAATTTAAATAAGATTTCATTGATATAAAGGTCATCCTTACCAAGTTTTCACTTTCTCGTGCATCAACTGTTATCTATGGGTAACATTAAGATACAATTCAAGTATTATGAGTTCACAATTATAAAGAAACAAATTGTTTACAATATTGGATTTGAATATTTCCCATGCCCCTCCACATTTAAATCCTCTACTTTTGTAGATGAAGAGAAGACTAGTGGGGTCAAACTTAACTAGTAATGCATTGATTTCTATAAATAGAAAACATCTCATACCACCCTGTTCTCTTCACCCAATTGCTAAAATAAATTCTCTAACTATCCTAATCAAAGGGTGGCACATAAGAGAGTTGGAAGCACACGTGTGTGGGAAGTACAAGTAAACCCTTCATAGCCATGGATTCTCACTGGTTGCAGGGCCATACTTGTATGATATAGAGACAACTTCGTCGAGGTACTAAAAAAGCCTGCTTCCGACGAAATAATGTCGGGAAAAGAAGTAATTTATTTTTAATAGATGTATTTTAATATTAAAACATCCTAGCTATCTTTGTCATCCAATAGTAGAGAGAGGATAAAATAAGAAGCATTCCCTATATTTGGATTCAAATACTAGAATTGGGCTTTCACATACTTTCATTTTTAAGAGCATGTCTTACTTTGATTCATCTTATGTTGGACCTTTGGAAATGGTGTAAGATGCAAGAATGTTTTGGGAACTTTTACTTTGATCTTTGATCAATTTGAACATATTATCTAAACTGAAGATAATGGCTTCATCCCCGCGTGTCACCAATTATTGAGGTATCAACCACCCCTCATAATTCTAAAAAACGTTATTGGTCCTTCCATATATATTTTGGTTAACATTGCTATTAGAATGTGATGGTTTGTCTTATTTTGAGTGATTTTCACTTTTCTTTCATTTTACATTTTGATGATTCCATTGATTTCGTTTTGCTACTAACTTTGCATCATCTATAATTAATTCCATTCTGACTTACTGTTTGAAAATTATGGCTAGTCAATTTTTTGTTAATTTCACTGCCTAGGCATAAAATAAAATAAAATGTAAATGTAAATATATATTTTATTATGTTTTTCATAAATTGTAAATAAAATTAATTTTAATATGTAAATATTTTTATTAAATTAGTTAATTTATTTTTATTTAATTATATCTAGTTAAATAAGTTAATTTAATTAATCTTAAGTAGATTAATTAAATTTAATTAGTTTATTTAATTTAAATAACTGATTATTTAATTAATTTTTAATTATAATTTGAATCACTTATCTATATATTAATTGTAAATATATTTAAAATTAATTTTTAGCAAATATAAATTTAGATATATATTATATATATATATATATATAAACATGGAAATAATTCTCTCGGTTCCCCGGACATTTTATGTGGTGCACATTCTAAGAACATCAAGGAAGTAAACATTGTGATGAGGTAGGTTTAATGTAAGATGAGAATAATGTATCATATTGTAATGAACCCCCTCTTAATCCTAATCCTATCTGAGTTTGAAGGAGGCAGTTATGATGCGGACCTAATCCCCAAGGTTTAGTTATGGAAATGGGGCCTAAAAATTTTCAACATTTTTCAACTTCTTCAAGGCCTGAAATGGATACCATAATTGCGTTCATCTCATCAATACATTTCCAATGATATAAATTTCACCTCAATCCGATTTACTAATAAAAAAATGTGACCATCCAAAGATAGGCCAATCACAAACCTTGCCACATCATCAGGGCTCTCATGTGGCATCTAAACCATGCCCCACGAGATGCCTTAAGTGGCATCTTGGCCACTATGGAAAACCCTTGTGGATACAAGTGCTCCTCTAGGTAGTTAGAGGTTAACCTACTCCAAAATCCACATGGTTTTGACTTCAAACCTAGGGCCTCATCCCCAACCAAGTCGCTTGGCTTGACCTCCCAGACCTCGACCACCTATATTACGCCTAGTCCCAACCTGTGGTTTTCCTGATTGGTCTATCAAGATTGACTAGCTCGACCCCCAATTAGCAGGTCCCACCTGGCTAGCTTGACGTCCCTCCTTTGGTTGGGTGCAACTCACATCGAGATTCGACCTTAAATCTAGCCCTCCTGACCCCCAACTTGGTGGGTCCTACAATTAATTTCAAGCCTTCTTTTTGCAAACTATTTCACTTAGGAATTCTTCAGTCTCTTCCTAGATTTTGCACAACTACCTTAACATTCAACCACATTCATTGGAGGAGAACACACAAGGATTTAAATGAAGAAACATGAGAGACAACATGTACAAGGATACATGCTCAACAAGTTTGGCTTAGAGTATATTTTAATAAAATCTAAAGGGAACTCAAACAACCCTCATATACATCATACGATGTGTTCTTTTTATTAAACAAACTCCCATACACAAAGCAATGGATAGCCATTGGTCAATAGAACATACTCATCAATTTAACACAAGGAATACAAAGATACATCCAAATGTTATTTCTCCTAAGCTTGAATGTACTAATTTAATAGAGATTGTCTATCTCTTCACATATGAACTGTATAGACCAACCAATGGACTTAGGATGATATGCTCCTTGGGAGTTGATATAATAATTGGTCACTACAGTTATAGATGTAATACACGATGATATTAGGCATAATATTAACAAGCACAAAACATAAGATCATACTTATCTTATGAGAGATATGGAAACTAAGATTGGAACTCTAACTCTCCACCCAACCATAGACAAACTACAATCACTATTACTTGTAGTTGTCACCCTGCGACAAATTCCAAAGCTTGAGGTAGATTGATTTCCAAGAAATTTAAACCAATATTGTTAGTTGAAACAAGGTGTGTTGAGGTTGTGTCACCTCCAACCATAAGCTATCAAGAATAAATAACCATAATAAATCACTTCACTCACATACAACCATCATCCACTCAGGTGATTAAACCAATATCCTTAGTTGAAACACGGTGTCTCAATGCTAGATTGTCTTCACCCACCATTTATTTAACAATTACACACAAGGAAGGGAACACATTATTTTATGCAGAGGGACCTATAGATAAACATCTCAACTTCTCTAGGGATTTATACACAAAGAGTCTCAATCCAGATATCAAGAGAGAGATATGTAGATAATAACATGCAAAGTTTATCAACTAAGCTACCTTTGAAGGAAAAAGTGTGCAATTTCCAACAACTTAGTGCAATCTTCCACCTGTGTTCTCAACCCAAATTCCATGGAACTACCAACATGTGTTATTAGCTCACTAGCCTTGCATGCATCCACCTCTCAAAGGTTATCAACCAACATTGTAAACGCCTCCTCCCACATTTACCCAAATTCACAAGCTTGCTAGGGTAAACATGAGAAGAGTGTCATTATGACATAAGCCAACTTCCAAGTTCTAGTTAAGGAAGTGGGGCATACAACTAAACACTTACTATCCCACAGGGACTACATATCACTCATGAGTTGAACAACAATCCCAGGTGATAAATCCCTAGGTTGGAACCCTTCTCAGTTACCTAACACCCCAACCACACGTAAAAAAAGGCAAAAGTGTGGTTATGAGGCCCAAACCACATGCACAAACATGCTTCCATGCGATTATGACATAAATCCTCTAGTTCAATGCTAGAGGCTCTGAGATTTGAGCCACTTTTCCAAGCTAGCCTCCAAGCCGCTACCCAAAACTTCCTGTAACTTTCCAAAATCATAATCAATCTAACGAAAATGCCAAACATTCAAACTTGAAGCTAGAACTTGACCTAGAATTCCTAGTACACACTAGACATTATGTTAAACACATGGTAAATATGTAAGCTATAGGTTATGAATGCATATTTGATCATAAATTGATAGTCCCCATATAAGAATCACCAAGAAGAGTCTAATCCCTCTCTAGCTAGCTGAAATAGCACTTATTAGTCCATGCATTCATCAACCATTCAATAAATTGTCAAAACATGGCAAGAACCATAAATAACATACATCATATAACCGACAAATAACTAGAATAAAAAACATGGTGAATCAACCATAATGTCAACATGATAACCAGTACAAGTGCTCATAAATCAAAATAGGAAAATAAAACTTATTCACATATGAAAATGAAAACCAAGTCATGGACTTCCACGTACCACCCAACCATAGATTGGGCTGAACCAAATCTCCCTTTTAGTCAATCACCGTCATTCCATATTCCAAGCATGAATATGGGATATCATGGAACAAACCAAAAAAAAACCAACCATGGCTTCTAGAGAAATCCAGTTGTAGATGCTAATCCAACTGTCTCCTTGCGCTTCCCTTCTTTTCTTTTCCTTATTTCTCCAAATACAAGTGAATACTAGAGTTCTCCAAGCATGGTCCAAGAATGCTCTAAGTGTGCAAGAGTATGAGAGAATGAGAGAATGAAAGGGGAACTCCAAAACTGAAATGACCAAAAGATGTGAAATGATTCTATGATTTCTTTTTATTATTGATGTCCCTATTTTCTTAATTTTCCCTCTAATTTCCCTTGCATGCAAATATGTGCCTCTTCACCTTCTTTTTCTCCTATTTTCCTTTATTTTCATAAATAAAATTCCAATTATTGCCTCTTTTCCTTTTCCAATGCCTTTGCCAATTTTCATAGCCATTAATTAATCACAAGTGATGCCCACTAAATTGCTTTGCCCAACATTCAACTTGGAATACGTGTCCTATGACCTTGCTCTTATTTTATTCACATGGAAAATCAACCAGGGGGTGTTACAAACCCCTCCCCCTTGGGGGAACACCGTCCTCAGTGTTCAATGACACTTATAACCAATAAAACATGTTTCCCATAGAGCTTTATAACCCAACTCGGTTCTTCATTTACATAATACCAAATTGCTAAAACCATGAATACCATACTACTTATTGGAGCTTTATAACACAACCCATTGTAGTATTTACAACATACTGCTTTTTGGACCTTTATAACACAACTCGATGCAATATTTACAACATACTGATCATTAGAGCTTTATAACACAACTCAATGTAGTATATACAGTACAAATATGCATAATCATAAACTAAAACACATATATCAAATGCATCTACTCAAGCAACAAATAAAGAAGGTACATAGCATGCATCTGATAAGCCATCTCGCATGTAGCATCATTAGGTCCAAAGTTCTTCCACTGCAATTTAACTTGCTCGATTGCTATATTTAGTAGCATGAGTTGTTTTTGTTACAAAATGAACTAAGGTTCTGGCTGGAATTCTCCCTTTAGCTCCACCTACAATACAAATCAATCAATCACATGATCAATATCCTAGACATAATCTTAAGTAATGAAACATGGAAAAAATTATGGACATTCACTGTTGGGGGTAGTGCAAGTCTATAGGACAGTGGTCCAATCCTCTCAAAGATCTCAAAAGGCCCACAATATTGAAGTTTCAGCTTGGCACATGATCTAATCCTCAAGGAGCTCCTCTTGGCCTTGATGCACAAGTATACATGCTCCCCAACCCAAAACTCCTTGAATGCTATATGATGATATACATAACTCTTCTGCTTTTCCTATGCTACCTTCAAATTCCTTTTGATAGCCTTAATCTCATGTTCTATTTCAGCTAACATATCTGGTTCAATCAACACCCTATTCACTGGATCACTCTAGCTTATAGGAGTATTACAACTCCACCTATAAATAGCCTCAAATGAACTCATCCTCAAGGATTATTGATACCCATTATTATATGAAGACTCTACCAGTGGAAGATACTCCTCCCACTTCCTCTGCTAATGTATGACAGACATCCTCAACATGTCCTCAAGAATGTTGTTGGCACTCTATGTTTGTCCATCTGTCTACTAACGATAAGTTGTACTAAAAGCTAACTCTATCCCCTAGCCCGCAAACAACTCCTTCCAAAACCTGGAAGTATACTTGGCATCTCTATCTGATATGATCTTCTTAGGAACATCATGCATTCTCATTATCTCCCCGATGAAGGTATGAGCTACCTTTCTAGTTGAATCAGTAGGCTTAACTATAATGACATGAGCTTTCTTACTTAACTTCTCAACCACAACCATGATGGAATCATGTTGTCTACAAGTCCTCAGAAAACCTATAATGAATTCCATGGAAATGACCTCCTATTTCCACTCTGGAATCAAAATTGGATGTAACAAACTAGATGGATGCTTACACTCTTATTTTACTTGTTGACATTCCAAACATCTAGCAACAAACTTAACAACCTCTTTCTTCAAGTTCGTGTTGAAAATGTAAGAAGAAAATCCTAATTTCATTTTGTCCTTGAATTAAATTAGGAATAAAATTGTAATTCCACATCACATGACAACTTTTATTAGTTAAATAAGTTAATTTGACTGAGTTGGATTAGTTAATTCAAGTTGAGGGTCTAAGTTGAGTCATGTAGAGTGTCTCCTACATTATAGGATCCATAGTTGAGTTTATTTTGAGTTGTAACTAATTAATTCAGTTTAATTGAGTTAAAGTCAGTTAAGCTAGTCCCAACTATTGGAGGAACTAGTGGGAGGTCTAGTAGTGTGGTGCCGTCGGCAGTGATCAACCAGTTAACTGATGACTCACTCGTAAATAACTCATGCATGTCAGATCTAAGAGTTACCTAGTTGAGATTGGAGTTCAATGACAATGTAATATCAATTGTATAATCATCTAAATTATATAGGTGGTGCATGTAGTCATAGGAAGGCCTATGATGGATTGCATAATTCCTTTGAGGAATTTCCATAATTATATTTCCCAAGGAAACAACGAAGGGAAATAGGGACTTGGGAAAGTATAAAATTGGTTAAGTATTGGCTTGGGCTTGTCTAGGAAGCTATGAGACAAATAAAGATAGTGCAGAGGTTTCTCGGGCTTGAGCAAAGCACTGTAATCTTCTCATATTTCATGAATAATGCAATATATAGATAGAAGGGGTTTTAGGTATGGATTTCCCCAGGAAATCATTGTGTAATATGTTGATTGAATCCTTTCTATTGTATGCTAAGTTTTTTCATGTTCATTCAATTATTTTCGATGATGAGTATTGTAGATTCAAGTCTATTTTTTAATAAATTACAATTAGCAGTTTGAATCTACAAGGAATTTCCACATGCCATCAGAGAATAAATCACTCTAGAAGAGGTGAATATGAGTTTGTATTTTGCAGGTGAAATCAAATTTTCAGTATCATTCTTCAGAGTCAGCAGGATGTCATTCTACGGATTGAGACTCAAATATGCCCTTGAGGGTAGTTCATACTATATTTCTTGGAAGGACATGATAGAGGTAGTGTTGGAAGACAACGAGCTTAAGGAATTCATAGACAAAGATATTCATAAGCCTCCAACAACTGATGATCAAGATCTGGCAGAGTGGAGAAAATGTGTTTCAAAGGTGAGAAGGATTATCCTACAAGCAATTAGAGACCATATTGCCTCAAACCACCATGGTAAAAGGCCTTGAAATACCTGTTTAAAAATGGTAGTGACCATAGGAAGCTGGCACTAAAGGACAAGATAAAAAAAACATCAAGATGAAAAAGGATGACATAATACCAAAGTATTTGACCAAGTTCAACCAATGTCGAGATGAGATTGGAAGTGTTGGTGTTACAGTTGTTGAAGATGATCTAGTTAGCCTAGCACTTCTAGGCCTTCCCAAGAGCTAGAACAACTATGATGATTCAGTAAATGGGAGGGAGAAGCTACCAGAGTGGGAGTGTTTATGGTCTGAATTGGTACAAGAAGACATTTAGAGGAACACCAGATATGGATCCTCATCCAAGCATGATAACGAGGAGAACTGTGACTGAGCTGGAAAGGTGAAGAAAGGGAAAGGGAAGTCATCCCATTCCAAACCAAATTCCAATTATGGTGGAAAGAAGAAGGACTTGTCAAAGATTAAATGTTTTCACTATCATTAGTTGGGACACTATGCCACGATGTTTCCGCACAAGAAGGCTGGAAAAATTCCCTCAGGAGGAGTGGAAAGTGAAGCTCTTGCTTCATAATTCAAGTTGGATTTCACACTCATCGCTTGCATGGTTAAATCAATGATGGGTAGTGAGCGGTATCTAGATAGTGGAGCCTCATTCCATATTACCAACAACAAATAACTCTTCAATGACTTGGAGGAGAAGGACCTTCTGATGCACATCGAAATAGGAGATGATTGAAGGTATAGCATGACTGACATCGGTACTGTTACTTCTTAGAGGGAGTCTAGTTCTCCTCTCACATGAAAATATGTCATGTATGTTTTGGGTCTGAAGAAGAATTTGGTTTCATTTTCTATGTTGGAGGATTGTAGCTACAATGTGACATTTAGAAAAGGAAAGGTTTTCCTGCATCACATAGCCTTAGAACAAGTGAAGCGGATCAGGGTTCGGCTGACGAACCTCTACAAATTGGATGTAGAAGATTATGTTGCCTTGAGCATGTTATGTAAAAGTTAACCTATAACTATTTGTTAATTAGGCAAAGGGCATGATCAAATATCATGCCCATTCACCAAGAGGCACCCAGGGATGTATTTAAGCCAGGGATTCCCATAGTGTAAATCATGATTGAAGTTTATTAATAAAATTATAACTTTTGTCCAATGTTGAGTCGATCCACTCCATCTGGTATCAGAGCCAGGTTTGGTCTTCTGGAAAGATCACTACACAAAGATGTTTGTTTCATACAATATCATTTGTTGTTGTAACCCTGTCACTACTTTGTCCTCCTATATTGTTATGTATTCCCCTGCATACGCCTTTTTCTGTCTGTGTAGCCCTCTCTATCTCTCCTCACCATCTCTACCGACTACCATCATCGAATTTCTATGCTTGTCGTCTGTTTTCCATCTGTCCAGACCTCTCTATCACTCCTCACCATATTTACCGACTGCCACGATCAACTTTATGTGTTTGTTGTCATACAAAGTGATGTATAGAGTAAGAATTTCTTCAAGCTCACACATCACCGAACAACATCTTTCCTCAACAATCACGTACCTTCAATCAGCATCACATCTATTCGAACACGTATATATTCCCTCGTGGATATACTTAGAATTATATTTATAGAGTTTGTAATATTAATTGTTATGTATATCACTAATTAATATTTAATAACTATATAATATAATTAATATTTGATATATATACAATATATTTAATCAACTTATTATTATTATTATATTAAAATTGAATATAATATAATTATTATTATTTAAAAAAATAAATAGGATCAAGTTAAGAAAATGAGTTAAGCTGGATAAATATACTCCACCTCAGACCTAATCAATGTCTTCATCAATGTCAATGGCCAATAATAACAAATTGATAGATCTTGAGGCTAACGTGACCGTACATGGCGAAAAAATCAAAGCACTCTTGGACACAACAAAGAGAATAGAGACTGAGCTCGAGTAGAACAAGAATGAATTTAAAAAGGATCAGGCAGACCTTTTAAGTAAGGTAGGTCAACCAATGGTGATGTTGACCTGTATTTGTGATAGTATGAATACTATGCCTGATCAAATACCCCAATATAATGAGGCTACTCAACATCTCAATTCGCCAGATTCATCAAACTCGTTAGACTCACATGAGAAACCCGAGTCTCCAAAGACATCTTCCACACCTAATCAAGAAAATAGTAACACAAATGTTCAAAACAGGCAACTCTAGAATCCAAACACCAATATTTCAAAATCAAATCAATACCCTTTCTTCACCATGTCGATAGCTACATATCAACAAAAAGCAAAACTTGAGCTATGTAAATTTGACGGTAAAGAAAAATGCAATGTTGCTTGGTTCGATAAAGAAAAAGAATATTTCAAAATTTATGGTATTGACAATGATGATGAAAATATCAGGCATGCTTCCATGCAAATTGAAGGTGAAGCATATAATTTGTATATGTGGTGGAAAAATATGACACTTTCTATCAGTTGGAGGAAATTAAAAAATGTGTTCTTTAAAAGGTTCCAAGGTGTCAAGGAAGAAGAGTTCCTCTTAGTAGTCACCAGATTGCAACAAAAAGGAGATGTGGATGAATACACTCGAGAATGAGAAACTTTGGCCACACAAGTGCCTCGATTATCATAAACTCGTCTAATTCGTTCATATATCCCAAGACTTAAACCCTATATCCAGGGTGAGTTTGAGTTTCATGAAATCATTTCTATAGAGGTAGCTAGACATAAGGCAAAATTTGCTGAAAAAAGCATGAAAAAATGCAATGGCCAAAGGTTGAAAGAGTACATTTGAGATAAGGATTTTCCCAAGCCATGAATATGGATAACACAAAATATGCTCCACCATATCTTCGTGAAGGAGAAAAAAATAATGTGGAAATGCAAAGAATGAAAGAGGGAAAGTGCAAGCATTGTGGCAAAAAATGGGACCGTAAACATGGGTGTGCTAAAGGAAAAGAGATCAAGAAACTATATAAATGTGAAGCAACTAATGATTCAGATAGTAATGAATCAGATGTAGAAGAAATCAAATATTCCCTAGAATTCTCTCCAGAACTATATGACAAGAGAATTCTGCAAGTATCATTATCAGCTATGACAGGGATATCACAGCCCCAGACATTAAAATTCAAAGGACATATCAAGAAGAAGAATGTAATGGTTGTGATCAATACTGGTAGCACCAACAAATTTTTGGACTCAACCATGGTGAAGAGACTGAAAATTTTCACATTTCTTATGCCCAACATGAAGGTTATGGTAGCTGAAGGTAAGAAAATTGAAAAGGTAGGAAAATGCCATAAAGTTAAATTGCAGTTTCAAGACTCTAATTTAGAATCTCCATTCTACATTGTACCCTTAGGAAGAGTGGATGTGGTCTTAGGTATCCAATGGATACAAACACTTGGTACTTACTCTACCAACCATCAAAAGTAATTTATAAAATTTGAATGGGAAGGGTAGAAATACAAGTTATATGGGTTCCGGCCACCTGAGAACGAAGTTGTATCATTATCCTAGACGATGAAAATTATTCGAAAGGGAGCACCATCATATGTAGTACAATGCAATCAATTAGAAATGTTAACTTTGAATATGATCAATGAAGAAGCACCAAAATTCCAAGAGCTAATTCAAAAGCACGGAAAAGTATTCCAAGACCTTCTGATGAAGATGCCTCCTAAAGGAGAAATCAAATATACAATAGAAGTCAAAGCAAGATCAAATCCCGTCAACATCAAACCTTATCGATATCCATATCATAAAAAAATTGAAATTGAGAGATTTGTCCAAGATATTTTAAAGTGTATCATCGTCACAAAAAGTAAAAGTCTATATTCTACTCCAGTTGTATTAGTTCGAAATAAAGATGGATCATTTATATTATGCATCGATTATCAAGGACTAAACAAAATAACAACTAAAAACAAGTTTCCAATTCCTTTTATCTATGAAATGTTGGATGAATTACATGGCACTAAGTAATTCTCAAAATTGGACCTAAGGTCAAGATATTACCAAATCAGGACAAGGTTGGAAGACGTAGCAAAAACTGTGTTTTGAAAACATGAAGGTCATTACAAGTTTAAAGTAATTCCATTTAGTTTAACCAATGCACTAACAACATTTCAAGCTACTATGAATGAGTTATTCCATCCATATCTAAGGAAGTTTGTGTTAGTATTGTTTGATGAAATTATAATTTATAGTAAAACATGGGAGGAGCACTTACAACATTTGGAACAAGTTCTTACTGTATTAGAAAAACTTCAGTTCTATGCCAAGAAGTCAAAATGAACTCTTGGGAAGGAAGAAGTAGAATATCTCGGGCATATAATATCCAAGGAAGGACTAAAAGTAGATATTAATAAGATTAAGGCTATAAGGGAATGGCCAAAACCAGTTAATATCTCCAAGCTAAGAGGATTCTTAGGATGGACTGAGTATTATTGAATATTTATTAAAACTATGCCCATATAACCACATCCTTATGCAATCTTCTAAATAAGAACTCATTTCGATGGAATGATGAAGAAAAAAAGTGTTTTGAAGACTTGAAGGAAGTGTCATGCAGAAAGAGTTAATCTTGCGGACAAAACCAACCTCCCTAGAAGCCTAAGACTTTCTAGTGACAAACAAGACAATTAAGAGCAATCCTTCTCTAAACATGCATTTATCACACGAGAAATCAAGTGTTTTAGATCCTACCTGTAGTCCAACGTTGTTGTAGTAGTCTAGCCTCGTCGATCCAGACGAGCTCCTCCTTCACTTTGAAACCTGCATTCACTAACAATCAAACGATTACATAGCACTTGAATATCTCATAAAATAAAACATATTCAACATATAGACCAAGGAGTATATGAAACAACTCATTAATAACAAACTGTTGAGAAGAATGGACTTATTTGTATCAATAGGAAACAAAAGAAACCATTACAACCTGAGCCTTCGTGTTGTGCAAGTTCCTCCCAGCGTCCAGCAAGAGTTTTCCTTTACTTTGATAAGCTCACCCACTTCCAAATGAAACAAAAAAGGATAGGAATCTCTCCTCACAAGCTTCTACAAGGAAGTCCTAATTCCAGCAGCATCTACCCTT